>CM062835.1:10368093-10438966 GCA_031772345.1 Himalopsyche anomala
ATCGCATTCAATATACATTAAAAAAATACATTAATTATCTTTCATCTTAAGCGTGAATACAACTGTGTATATTTACGAGGATTCATTGTCAATCAATATTTCAAATATGATAATCGACTGATCGAATTAAAATAAAAAGGCAAGTTATCGTATGCCCAATTTTGTTTTTAGATTTTATGAATTTAAATCTCTTCAACAAAAAAATACAATTATGTAACGTGTTGTATTGCTTTATGTTTTCAAATATTAAAAAGCGCACAAAAGAAGTCGGTGCTAACAGTTAACCCCTTATATTTTCATTATGTTGAGAATCGAATAAAATTTACCATAAAGCAATCAATAGCTTACAAATTATTACATCGCAGAAAAGTTTCTTTGTCTATTTTCACATTATAAAACGTTTATGAAACTCATAATCGATATTCTTTTCACAAGCGCAAAAATAAAACAACCCTACAAAGGGGTTATCTCACCATCAACCCAACGCAATGATGCCAATTAACAAGATATCAATCATCTCTTATCTACCCCCACTTGTACCGCCGGAGAGATCTAATAAAAGGGTACAGGCTGTTTCAATGAATAATTTATTGTATACAATTGATTAACTTATCTACGATTCAAAGGCTTAAAAAACTCTTTAACGATCGTTTTAATAATATATATTGGTTCACAAACCTGGCAAATAGCATTTAAAATTAAAAAAACGTTTTCTGATGAACACATCTTTGATTTAAAACTAACTAACGCAAAACTTCAGTCGGCTGTACGGCTAGACAGTTCTTTTGATAGATTTTTCAATCGATTTATGTATTTTCTTGAATTCCATTACACTCATTCTATCCTAGCGATTAGCTGACCACTAGACCTGTCTTAATAGTACGCTTTTATCCTCACTCTTTTTGAAAAAGAGAGGTTGAGCAACTGAGTAACAAACAGTTTTTGTAGACAAAACATCTGTTGATAGTTCCATTAGGAATCCATATGCTCCACATTAGGAGCGAACATATATAAAAAAAACATGAAAAAAGTCAATGCTACAGCAAACACTCATTTGTCTTTCTGCGTATGACGGTAGCATAATACAGAAAACCCCCATTTACACTAAAGTCGGGTCAGTGTAATTCGGGGTAGTGTAATTGGGGGTGTGAATTTCATACAAAATTAGGGAATTGGTTTTTTCCGCGCAAAATTCAAAACTAAGATTTCCCTTAGTTTTGCAAAAAAAAAATATATTGATGAAATATTTAATTGATAGTGATAAAATGCAAAGGGCGCCAAAATCCCACACATTGACAGTCGCCCGCTATACGTGTATAGCCTGGCACGTGTTGACAGACGCTGGCCAAAATTTGAGTGTATGCGTGGCACAGACGACCGTCTCGTAGTAACGACAATGGAATGCGACCGTGCATTTGGGGGATTTGCGGCGAATATTTCAAACCAGCGCGTAATTCGGGGTAGTGTAATTGAGGGTTATGTAAGTATAAATTAGTTTAAGTATCTTGGCCATTTAAGTTATCTTGTCACTATAAAATGTTAAAGAATCGGCCGTAATATGTCGTAGGGTACGAAATTTAGCACGATAGTTACGTAGCAAAATAGTAATATGAGGAACTGTCTAAAATTGTCACAAAAATTATTATTGCAAACATTGCACGACTGTTTACAAAACAATTTTTTCATCATATCACTTTGGCCTTTCTTTACTTCTAAATGAACTTTTTGAATGGTATTTTTATTTAATTTTTTTATGATTATTATATAAACACGAGTATTCCCAGCGTCCCTGTTTCTATTATGTGCTCTGGCTTTGTGTAAGAAAACGTGCTTCGTTATAAACGGAAGGATCTACCTTTAATCTTTCCCGAGACTACATTTTATTATAACAAGGATCAATCTTCTCTCCTTTCTCTGAAGTTTTTTTTTCATACGAATCTTTCTCTTTCAGGTATTCCCTACCACTATTTATAACTTGAAAATATTTCTAAGAGAGTTTTCAGTTATGACGATAGTAAGAATAACATTTGTGGCTTGTTTGTTAAGTGTAATGATTTTTATACGAAGTTTTTAATGCTTCCTTATTTTTTAGCAGTATCTAAAATAAGATAACGCTGCTTTTAATAATGTCTTCGATTTAAATTGTTTTTATTTTGAAATACCTGGTTTCATCTTTCAGCGTCTTCGGGTATTGTAATACACGGAGAAACTTGAACTGGCGATTAGTAAATAGTATATATATAAGAATAGATTAGAAACAAAAATATAGGTTATTGATTGCTGTCAAAACTAATTTCAACATTGATTCGATATAAATTGAGTGTAATCTTAAATGAAAAATTAGTCCCATATATAATAGCAATTTTTTTTTGTTTAAAATCACTTTTGATTATCATAATCGATCTTTATTAAAAATCGATTTGAAGGTCTAACTAAATATGAAAACGCTTACTGATTTAAATTATTGGAAATATTAAGCGACTTGTTGTTTTAAGAATAAATTATTTTGATTTCAGAAAAAAAATATGGTTAGTGGTATTTTCTTCCGTGTAACAATGGTTAATTAGGGAAATTTACATGTTCATTCAAAATTGATAAACTACATACATATGTAGCTGTGTTCAATTTATTTTTAAAAATTCTTGGTAAAATCGTTTATTATCCTCTACGATTTGATGCAACATTTAGGAACATTCATCCGCGTCAAACGGATTAGTCTTTGTATTGATATAAAACACAACAATGTTTTGTGGAAATACTCTCGGTGTCCCGGCGAATAACGATCGGATCGACGACTTCCATTGTTTGGCGACGCATTAAACCAGTCAAAAATGTTTGTAAATTGTTTGTTTTACCATTCAAAGCACCTGAGTCAATCCATGTTGAATGTGTCGACTACGTTTTTATGGAGCAACGGACGGAAACGCCAGTCGAAGTTCGTTCATGGCGGAACGCTTCAGCGTGCCCTCGTAAAACTTGCAACGGCAAAACTTTTCTACGCAAAAAAAAATAAAATAGCTCATTCGTCGTTTGTCAACATTTATATTTTACAATAAATCGACGGAAATTAAAAAGTATTGGAATTTGACTGGCAATTCTTTTATTCAATCTTCAATGAAATGAAACTATAAGCGACACAGCACGCTAAATTGCATTTTAAGCCAATAATTGTTCCACATCGCCTAAATTGTCAGTGATAAAAATATTAAAACGTTATATCATAAGCCTGATCTTTTTTAGGGACTGTGCATTTTAACGTGTGACTTGTTACCAATTTCCACGTCGAGCAAAAACTACTTAACCGATGTTATTTGATAGCGTACGTGACAATATCATCACTGATTGTAATACAGAACAGTGCTTCCCGACCTTTTTCATTCCACGGCCCCCTGAATCGGAAAAAAATAATCTGCGGCCCTCCTCAATACAAAACATGTTCTGCGCCGGCCCCCGGAGAAATTTAGCGCCCCCAATATGGGAAGCACTGATATAGAATATTAACATCAGTGGTTCACTAACTATTTTCATGAATTTCTAATGATTTAACGTAACAAAATTGTAGCTGCATTTATGTGTTAGGTTACGTTACGATGTTATAATTGCAAACCATGCATCTTTTCAATTGGTCCAGACATTCTTTGTTAACTCTCGCGGCTCGGAGACTAGAAAAATACTTCTCATCCGATGGTGGTCGTCTAGGGACCCCAGTGGTTTCCTCATTATTGGCCTTATTCTTATGAATTTCAAAAAAAATAGTCTAAGGGCTTTAAAATATCTCTCTGCATCATTCCTCATACATTTTTTCAAATAAAAATCCGTGGTTTTTTAATAAATAATCATATTTTAAGTTGCACGTAAAAAAGACGTCATCCCAGCACACATATGAAATTGCATCTGACGAGCTTAGCCAAGCTATCTTACGAACGATCGCTTATCGCGGGCGCTTATCGCTTTATCGCGTTATCGCGTATTTATATAAACTACAAAAGGTCCAAAAAACTATGATATAAGAAAACCTTAACTATAAATATTGTATCACCCATATTAAAATAGATATTTTTGAAAATGTGGGTATTGGGATCGCATTTCTTGAGCTTAGAACCGGAAAAGTTAAAAATGTGACCAGTTAAAAAAATAAAACACTGCGTAGAGTAATTATAAAGTTAGTTGTTTTAGCTTTTTTTCGATAATCACAATGTATACAACTTGACACACATTCTATCAAAAGGATGGAAGCTGAAAATGCCGAATAAGTATCTAAATTTGGTTTTTATGTTAGAAAAAGATAACCTTGTAAAAAATTAAAACCAAGAAAAAACACTGAAATAAAGGTTTTTCCGAAACAATTTCTTTAATTAATATTAGGTTATGTCAATTAAACACCAGTTTAGAAGTATCCGTGCACTTCAAGGTTGTGTATAATTCATAATTTGCATATGTCACAAAATCATAAACACACGTTTTTAGCGCTTTCTGTAAAATTTGATATGTGGGGGGGGGTTACGTCCTTTTTCCTTTCGACAGTCGATATAAAAGATTTATTGTACCTTTATTGTATATGGGTAAACTATTATATAAACTCAAAAAGCAGATATTTATAAATTATATTAAAACGGTAAGTACCTCGAAATCCACTGAGATGATAATTGCTACAGCGTTTGAGGCAATATTTTTCATGATACATATATAATTTAATACGATCCTTTCATAATGATATAATTTTTCTTTTGATCTTTCCTGTCATATGATGGGGTCCTATCTGAATCCATTATAAATGAGCTCAGAACAAAGAGCTTTTGGTATTTCTATTCAGAAGATATTTTCAGCAGCGGCATATCTCTTAACGGAAATCTTATCATCTAAGCGAGGAATTTTGGCACATTATTCGTAAGTCGTTATGTAATGATTTTTTAATACGAAAAATAAGAGTCTGTATGGAAACAAGCTATTACGTCTGACTTTATTCGTGTATGATAAAAGATATTATTTTATGTTCCTATGTAGTGTTTTTAAATGAAACATTTTTCACATTTTATTTCATGATTCACAATATAAAGAAAGATAATTGAATTAAAATTATAATCAAACTAAGACCAAGTTGTAAGTTCGAGTACTTTGAGCACTTTTTCAAAACTTTCGTTTATTGGTTTGCAAGTTAAAGCATTTTGTGTAGAGACTCCAATTACTCGAAATCTCAACTAGTATCGAGTATCGAGTAGTAAAATTTTAAAATACTCGAGTACTCAAGTATACTCGAGTTGTTTCAGATGTACCAAAATATATATTATTAATTCAAAATTTGTGTATACAAACAGTTCTCGTGAAAAAAATCTGTTGAGATACCTTCATTAGGTGGCCATATTCTCCACATTGGATTTAAAAAAATGTAATATCAGTTAAAAGGAGAATGTTTTTCTGTATAAACAATACAAGGTACTTGTAATAATTGATGTGTATTTTATTGTTTACAGGTGATAGCACAGGTGAAGAGGAAGTGGCGCATCTCGATGTTCCGGCCGCGGTCCAACTCGTGTACCGCGACCACCGTCTCGGTACGTGACAAAAATGTTCGTACCCTATCCAATTCGGTAAAATCATTAAATTTCAAATTTAACACACACACGGGGGCTTATTCTAGACACACGCTTTCAGATTGCATACAACAAATCTGTGCACAAAAGGAAAAGGGCAGTGAGTCGAAAGAGTTAGAATGTTAAAATTACTATGCTATATATATACGCAGATGAGACGAGAAACTTATCAAATCAACGGCGCTGAATTACTAAAATTTGTTTCTATTGTTGTTTTTGTATCCGTTTTATTTTGTTGACCAAAAAATAACAGAAAGTACTTCACATTAATTGTGAATAAATTTCACGTAAAAACATCACATTTTATATAAAGTTCCTATTAAATTTGTTTGGATTTCCTGAAAAGTAGTGATTAAATAAATAACAACCTTTTCTTTTCGAGCACAGACTTTTTTAATATATGGTATGCTACCATAATTAACAATAACACATGAATTTAACAATGGGTTTGGAAATATAAATTATTTGTTTTCCACAAGGCTTTCGATTAAACAACACAACTTGTATTTTAAAAGTGACAATCTGATGATTTTTTTGTTTATTTTGTAGCTAAAATCACTCATTTGAGTTTATATAACAGATTTGTGTAAGATTACAATGAAATGATATTAAAAACTCAAGACTCTTTATTTTAACGTTCGGAATGTAGCAATTTCTCATTGTGAAATGTTGTGCTTTAAGGTATTTATATCAAAACGTTCCCATGGGCTTAAAGAGCTCAATCTTCACCGCTTGAAAAAATAATAAAGTACCAAAATTTAAATCTTAATGAACATAAATAAAAAGTAAAAATTGAATATTGAAATAATAAAACTTTTAATATGGAGTAATTTAGCTTTTGTTAACATACATTAATACCGATCAATTTTTTGTAATATGAATATTGTATGTAGTTAAGGATAAATTTAAAATTTGGCACCCTCATCTGCCATTGGTGTTCGGAGATTAACACTTTCTTTCGACAACAAGTAGATCAGCTACTTAATTTAATGTTGTCTTCGTGCTGCATAAAAAAGTGATAAGAATATGTGTTCAAAATATACATTTCGTACAACAGAACAACTATATATGTATATTTATACAATAGCTTGTACAACACAAATCGTATAACTTTCGATGCATCCTTATATGCCCGACACATAGAGAACAAACGTTTATAATCAACTGCCTCTGGGAACGTAACTTGTTCGTTACTCGAAAAAAGCTCGTAAATAGCGTCAGTCAAATAAGCTTAGAAAAAGTTTTAAAAGTAAATACAAACTTTGTTGAAGAGCATCGATTGAAGATATTTTTTGTTCTTGCGTTTAAAGTTAAATTACATGTTTCAATGACAATGAAGATAAACTACCAATGTAGCATCGTATTAGAAATTGTTTGACGAATACTGATTGTAAGTTATTTGTACAAATACCGTTTTTGGATGAAGTAGAACAAGTATTGTAGATTGCGGTTATAAAGAACTAGTGAAGAAAGTGATTTTATTCCTTATCGAATTCTTCTTTACTAAACTTGAAGTTCTTGAAAAAAGTTTCTTTTATTCAGTCATCGTCAGTACCTTCAGTTGAAACGCCCCATTAGAAATCCATACCTTCTGCGATGGGAGTGGAGTTGTGTGTTATGGTCAGCATTATTTTTTTATGACGATTTAATGTAAGTATGTAAAATCAAGAGTGCGTCTACGATACGTCCCCATTTTATTTGTGTTAACAACGTCATAATCTCGCACTTCACATGCATGCACCTCACAGAAACGCAACTAACTATTTTTTGTTTAAGATTGTAAAAAAAAACACTTTCAATTAAACTGTGTGACAGCATTGTGCTTTCGAGTACAAAGTGCTGTAAATCAACTCTTAACAATACTTACTTGCACAAACCAAACGACAAAACTTAGTTTTTTTTACAATCTTAACTATTTGCTTTAGATTTCTTAATTAGTAAAGCAAATCATAGTATACACACTTTTACGCCTAGTACAACAATAGGACAATCGACAAGGACTACAAATTTATTGTGCAAATGTGAAATCTATTTAACGGATAAGTTAAACCCAGTCGTATGATGTACTTCTTTAATAGATGGATGCGCTCTAGCCTTCAGCTATAATCATTTATTTTTTATTACAGCGGTCGGCGAATCGATGTAAATTGTTCTAAGATAGGCGACAATTGGTGGGTAGCCAAGGTTTGAAAATGTACAAATGTGAAGATATAATTATAAAATAATTAAAGTGTTTCTTGTTTGTAGAGATATTTTTATAATGTTGGAAATAATGAAATCCAGGCGAAGATTACGATGTCACGTCGCCCCGAGCACCAATGTGTTTTGTCAGTGTGCACTCGGTGACTGGCAGTAATCTATGGAAAAAAAAGTATTTTTCGCTGGTTTAATATGAGAAAACTAGACTGTTGACAAGAGAAGATAGAATAAAAATTGAGAAGCAAAACTATGTTTACATGTTGTTAATATATTTATTTTTTTAATGCGCGGCTGAACTGAATTGAAACGATTTTAAAATTAGTTCGTTTCTGTAAAACTTAAAAAAAAACAATTTAACTCGAAAGATAAATAATATTTTTTTATGTTGTTTCAAATGAAAAATCCAACTCGTGTTGCTGTGTGATCGGTAGAATTGTTTTTCACTGAGTATTAGATCGTGCTTACACAAAGGTAATTTTTCTAGCTTACTCATTTGCTTTGTCTTTGCACAAAATTTAATTGAGTTTTACGCGTGGCTACAGGACTTCAGGCATATCAATGCAAAAACGTAATAAAATTGTGTAAGTAATAATTGCATTAAACTAAATGTATGCAGTTATTGTATTCTTTTTTGTGTAAATTTATCTTATATAATGTGCATTGCATTTAACTACGAAAAAACGAACAACCTATTAATGCTTCGTTTCTGATTACGTAAAAGGCATACATCTTATGAAGTATTTTTTAGCTGGATGAATTCCAGTGATAGTAACATCACCGATGTAAGTAATTCACATTCAATTTATATGTCTAAATTTATTATTGTATTTCTTGTTTCATGTAGTGAAACACATGTTTCGGTAATATATCGTTGTCAAATGTGTTACATGTAATCTCTTCATTATTCATCTTATTAGAACATTTATGATCGGGAGGTTATATTGGTTATCTGATGGGAAGCGGAATAACTCGCACGAATAATTATTTGAGAGGGCGTAGGAGATTTTGTTGAAAATAGTAAAAAAATGCGTTTAGCCACCTATCCGACTTTTGTTAATAGCTTACATAATCGACTGTTAAAAATACTCATGTTATTCATTTGCAAAACCAGGATTTTTCTTCTCAGTAATTTTATTACAAATGCTAGGGGTGATTTTTAACATTCATAATAAAGTTAAAATAGCTTTAAAAGATTAAAATAAATACCTTCAATTAGGCTAAGTTTTCTTTTCATTCTGTTTATAATCGGCAGAAAATATTAGCTTTCAATAATTGAATCTCGAGTAATATACAATAATAACTTAGATATTTACAATGTTGTTTCGAATCGCGACACGAGTAAGAAGGCATCTTTATAAATAATTTTGATCCTGATATCAACTTACAAATTACAAAATGGAGGATAAGGTTTCTTCACTTCTACTGGACGCTTTGAAGGGCGGTAGGGTATTATGAATAATGTAGTATGTACTGTGAAATAACAATGTTATTAAATTTTATTTTATATCAAAAATGAAAAATGAGCTTTTGAGTGTGAGATATTTTTCATTGTCTTGTTTTAAGCTTCCTTAGAAAAGATGTCATATTCATAAGACATTAGCAGCAAGTTTTTTTTAAACTCGAACTCTAAAAAGAATATAAAGCTTGGATAAAATAGTAATAAAATACGCTGTTGAGCGGAATATTAAGAGAACGTTGGTTATATTTTCTTTATTCGCTTTTAACAGGCTTTTTAACGTTTATTTCTGCAGCCACTCGATATAAATCCTAAATGTCAAATGTGTAAACGTCATATTACAAAAGTAGGCTATGAAATAAATAAATAAAATATAACGCAGTATTATTAATTGCACTGTAGTTATTGTTATTCTTTATTGTAGAATTATTAAAGAATTCGAATGAATGTAGGGTAATATTTTTGAAATCGATAAATACATAATATTTAACGATACAATAATAATTTCGAAGATCCTTCTTGAAAAGGTGAAAGTGTCACACAACTATTTGAATGAGTACAGTATTGTTTTAATTTTATATTGAGATTTTCACAGTAAGTTTAAAAGCGTTACTACAAATACAAAGTTATAATTGTATGTTTTGTCACTTAAGACTCAGGTTTCGTCAATCGGTATCTTCAGGCATTCAAGTGCACAGGTAAACTTAAATTGACTAATAATATATAGTTTGCATAGTGTATATATTATAAAACCATAATTTATGACTGACAACACGATACTTAAACACTACTTTACTGTCTAAGGCAGGCGTGGGAAACCTGCGGTCTTTTGGCTACTCTGGTGCGGTCTTCTGGACAATTCTGTATTTTTTTATAAATTCTTAAATTCCTGAGAATCTGAGAAGTAAATTCGTAAATTCCGGCCAAAGATTCCCTAGTCAATGTTTACTGCGGCCTTATGTCGAATCAGAAAAATGACTGCGGCCTTTAGAGAAGAAAAGATTCCCCACCCCTGGCCTAAGGGCATTTAAGGAAATTTACAAAATTAGATATTGGATCTCTAATCGAAATCCCAAATTACATCAAGCTTATTCTGTACAATCTTTACTGGCATAAAATTGACAGCTGTAAAGCTTTACGGTATATCAAACAACGGACTGTACTTCGGTAATCTGACATCCACCGGATAAGAAGATTTTCTGACAACGGCCACTAGACATTTCAGAAAGATTACTTTGTATGTATCTTATATAGAAGGGCGCCTTCTCTTAGTGGAAGATCAACGAATCTGAGTGAGTCGTTTTCTACCGCTACGTCACGAACAGTCACAAACTATTATACATACCAAGCTACATTTGATGTTTTGTATAATTGGTATATAACATTATATTCCTCAGATAACACGCTTTGAAGTTTTTATATATATTTATGTTTCGTTGCCTTAAATACAATTTTGCTAACTAAAACAAATAACGATGTATCATCATTATATTCAAAGCGGATAATGTTTGTATTAGCTAAGTTTGTAGAAAGATAGTTCACTTAACGGTACCGGCGTATTTAGAATCACTCTGTCACCATTGTATTTATTTGTTTTTCTGAAAGATATTTTTCATTACTCATATAGGTAATAATAACTTTTTTTATTATTCACTGACATCTATTGCCGCAGATTTTGAATAAACAATATTACAAATATTTAGAAATTCTAATCATTTATACATTATTTAAAAAAAAACATTTAGATAATCAATTCAATAAATAAGTTTGCATTTGATTTTTACGACAGTAAATTTCCGATTTTAATAATCAAATTTTAATCCCCCCGCAGAGTGCAATGGCTGGCTTTACAGCTAGTATTTATAATTTATTTAAAATAATATTATTTATCTTAAGCCCATTGCACTTACAAGTTTTAATAAATCTTCTCTGCTATCAATTTGGAGACTTTGGATTAACATGTAAACTAGATTTCTAAAGAAGCCGAAAATGATTATGAATAATATAAGTTGATAAAAGCTTATTTGATGAGTCGTTTTTGGTTGTGCAAAATAAGCTTATAAGAAATTCTTACTTAAAAGCTTTCCAAAGTTCATAATGATACTACGTATTAATGATACTATTATTTTAATTTCACATTATGCGCGTTAAAAGTAACATTTAATATAGTTTTGGCTACTGATGTCGAAACTGTGTATTTCATTGTACTTTACAATATCGGTTAATTGTCACAAAGCTGAGTGCAGTTTCACAAATTGACAGTGAACGCCAACGTGACAAACTAATTGTCAATTTTGCCGATTATAATTAACGTAGATTATTCCATTAAATGCCAGGAATCTGTTTTATAATTGATGAATATTTATTTGTAATACAAACAGAAAAATATTTTATTTGGTTAGTGAGTGATGTTTATTTAATAAGGATTCTTTGAGTTTTGATATTGTGCTTAATTAATTTTATTTATTTGTTTTTTTTTTTAAACAAACACTTTTTAAACATAATTTAGGTATTTTTAACAGATAATTAGTGAAATTGATAACATTTTTAATCATGTATATGATTGAATAGTAAATATATATTATCTCTTTGCATTGAAATAGTAAAAAAAAACTACTGACTATAAAATTGATCTACATTGAAGCAACCTCTGAAAACAGGAAATATTCACATCCATAAAAGAGTTACCTAGTCGAAATGAAACTGTAAAAAATGTATAGAATCTCTTACACCTTTGGGATTCGGCATTTTTTTTTTCATTTTTGATGAAATGAAAAAAAAACTCTCGTTTTACCTTTGTTTTCCCTTGACAGTCACACCAGTTGCAGCATACGGAAGAATGTTGAGAATTTTCCCATAAAACTCAGCAAAGAAAAATGAAATTATTTTTGGAACAAATATTTCAAAATCACGCCGACGCTTAAAATATTTAAAATTTAGTGTCTTAAAATTTTTTGACGTTTATTAAATTTCAGTTTCCGTCCTTCTTGCTAATGGATTTTTAATTAAAAAGGTTACCTGATTGAGGTATTCATAAATTACATTTTGAAACTTCGCTTTCATTGTTAAAGTGTGGTAATTTTTACATGATTTATTCAAGTATATGTATATGGCTTAAAGATTAACGCCATTACAAAGGTTAAACATCACATTTATATTGAAGAAATGTTTCAATGGCTGCCTAATCCACTATTCATACTTCAAATAACTAATAATTATCAAATCATTGTTTGACTTGGCGATTAAGCCAATGCTGTTTTGTTTGAAATGATCAGTTCACATTTTAAAAAAATCATTGAATTTTAGTAATTTTATAAGTGATTAAGTAAAAACAGTTGTAGATTCATAAACCAATTCAATGAGACTGGGCGTCGACAATACAATAATTGAAGAAATTAGAGATGTATGAAAGTCAATTATTGTGATTTCGGCTTCCGAACCTAACCTAACACAACCGTCCATAGTGCCAGTCAAAAGAACAATTTACAGAATAAATTGATTTTTAATTAATATTATTTTATATAGTATAGATAAATTTAAATTAAGTTTACCTGTAAATAAAAAAAGGAATAAAAACGCGTGTATGGACACTTGTTATTTTAGTTAAAATTATACGGAACTAGCTGATTTTTGACTCCACCAACAAGTCGAAGAACAAAGCTCTTCTATTCAAGAATATTGTATTCATGCATATTTCAGTGTTGTAAATATGTATTTTTTTACTACGTAAACGTCGCTTTCAAATGACACGCCTCCAGCGTTTCCTGAAATATTATATTTATTACATATGAAAATTGACGTAAAACTTTTACATAAAAGTAATGTCGAGATGTAAAACGTTATACGAGACTGATGACGACCGAAATACGTACGGAAAGGTATACTAGCATTTTAGGAAAATTGTCAAGTGAGTCGTCTGGTAACATTAAGGTAATAAAGCTTACTTTGAAAAACAATTACACCTAATCAATATAAACAAACAGTTATTTTCAATTTTGTTTGACAGTTATTTTGGAAGTTTTTTTGTTATAAAATATTTTTAGTCGAATCTTGCATTATATTCCTACAAGAATAGATAATTTACTGAAAACATATTTAATATCCTTTCATGAAAAAATAGCAACCACTTTGCAAGGCTTGTGAATTCAATTTGCAGCTCAAAATTGAATTTAATAGATTATGTTACAGAAAATAGAAATAATATCAATATAGGAAATTTCCCAATCTGACAAATTAATTTATCACTTTTAAAGTGTCTACTGTCAATTTTCGGAGGAGAGACGTAATATTAAAAAAAATAAACAACTCTTGACTAATTCAACATAGCTTATTTTATATAATCATTAATAATCATTTTCAGCTTCGGTACTTGTCAGTTGATATTACTCGCCAAGACATTTTCAAGATAATGATCTAAAATAAATTAAATGGGATAAGTACAAAAGCGTTTTTTAATAATAATAAAAGCCGAAAAATATTTGTAGCACATAATGTTAATCTTATGCAAACATTTAAAATTTATAACAGCATTATGTTCATACATTAAATGATCCTGCCTACTATTTCAGTGTCAGATCGACATGCCAATTCACTATTTGATTCACATTTTCTATAAATTATTTATTAAAGATTTATCAAATACTTATGCTAATGAAATTTTAACGTTCTTTTTCCAATATATTATATTAATATAAATCGGTTACTTATTATGATTTTCGTATAGACTTAAGTTATACTGAACTATTGATTCCATTTATTGAATCGCAGCTTACGCTTTGTACGTGTATTTGAAATTGAATATTGTATTTTGATAATAGAAAGCATTACAAAATGATTCTGCTAAATTTGAATCGGCACATCATTACAACAACACTTGCTTGACTTGTGAATCTCATTAAGTCGCCTTTGTAATAGACGTTTGATTCCTCTGTCACATAAATCAACTAAAAACACGACTAAATTCGTCTCGGCGTCGCGCCACCTTCACCCACCGTCAGGGGCGTACAGAAAAGACAGGCGTAGGATACATTTCAATAATACTATATTAATAGACAAAGTTGTACATATTTCGTATTTACAAAAATACTAGACGCGATTGGTTATGATAACCCGCTATTTTTTAAATACGATTAATAAAAAAATGAACAAACTCAAGAACAGACGAAGTCATACAATCACAGTAAAAAGAATTTAAAGTAAGTATTATTGTTATTACGTGTAAACTTTCTTCTGCAGTATCATTTTTGGAGTATTAAATTTTTAGAGAATCAGTGTTAGATTTTTTATTGTCTATTTGTAATAAAATATCTTCTCATGTGTCAAAAGGACTAAACGCTACTTTAAATCAACTGTGGAACAAATCGAAAATACTAGTTTTGAGATAATTGAACTGAAAGGTTTGTGTTGTACTTTTAAAATAGGTATTTATGATTTCATTAAGTTTATTTTACACATTGTGATAAAATATAATAGTTTATTTTTTTGTATACTATTTTTTTATCTAGTTATTCTATCAATCTTGTTGATGCTTTGAAGTTACAGGGAAATATCAATAATTTGTATGTTATAGGTGTTAAGCATTTTAATTTTGTGTAATTATAATGTAATTTGTAAATCTTTTTCATTGTTAGTAGTTGCTTACACCTTTTATTTCAATTTAACTTGTATATAGCACTGTTTATATATTTTTCTTATCACTTGACAATGCTAGCGATAAGAGAAACTGTTCCTGATCAAATAAATTTATGTGTAAAAGGTACTAAAAATCTTTTATTATTTTTATTATAATGCCATTCCACCAAGTATTGCCAGTGAACACCTTAAAAGTGAATTGTAAAATTAATATATATTTTTTAAGTTGTGTATTTCTTAAAAAAAAACATATAAGTGTTTCATTTTAAAGGTTTACCTTTCAGCAATCAATTTGAATACTTAAATACTTAATACCTTAAAATCGATTTTTTTCATTTTATCTAACTGATGACTTATGGCACCGATAATAAGTGATACCACATTATTCAAAAGGGTTTTGTCATTTTCTGCATTCAGGTAACTTCACAAGTTTAGATATTTCTACAGCGGTATTGAGTTTACATCAACTGTAAGACACATTACTAATTCGTAAAGACCAAACAACAAAATGTCTGCATCTTAAAGTTGAGAAAATAAAGTAAACATAATTTTGTGAAGACATGGTGTTGAAAGTTGAATGATTTTTTGTTATTGATTGATTGTGCATATAGACACAAGAGATTAACAATACATTTAATAGCTAATATTACTCTACGAAATGCACAAATGTTTTTGTATATTTTATTGAAGGATACGGAACAAATGATTCGTAGTTCAAGTTTATCTGTGCACTTGAAATCCCTGCTATGCTGTAAATTGAAACCTGAATCGTTACAGATAAAATGTGTGAGAGTGTATACAATTAAATTGATTTAAATTTACTATTGAAATTCCACCCAAATATTCCATATTCCATGAATAAAAAAACATTTTGTAAAAAAAAATATTATACTTAGTTCAAAAAGATTAAATGCTGATAAACGCTACTGTTAGCTATCTTGTTTCATTGAAAACGTTCCCATGAAATGTAATTGAGCGTTATTTTATTTGCCTAGTAAACAATATTTACAAGTTAGCAAATTTTTCATTTGCTCACTTCTTTTGAATATTCGTCTTTTAAGTTAAGTCTTTTCAATACTAGAAAAAACGTATATATCTTTTACGGCGCTTTTTTATTTCAAATAAACATTTATTTTATTTTCTTTCTTTTCCCGGGCTCTTAATTGCCAATGCCGACACATTGACAATAGATAAAACGGTAAACTTCTAATTTGATAAAGTAAAAAAAAAGCATGTTACATTCCCTCAAGCTTTAAAAATTACTTGCTTTACGTATATTTGAATTACCATTTTATTTAATTTAATAAATTCCAAACGATATAAACGTTGTACCCGCCATCAACCGCTACACATGTGCAACTCTTACTGTACATACATATGTACTGTAAATATCAGCTACCAGCTCGTTCAAATATTTGACAGGATTCAGTGCCGGCGATACGTGCAATTGGAGCAGGCGACCGCCTGTAGCGGTAAATCTAGAGAGGCGGCCAAATGACTTTGTGAATGAATTTTATAAAATGGGCGGAAAAATGCAATCTTGCCTGGGGTGCCCAAATGTCTAGCGCCGGCGCTGTCAGGATTATTCTCAAAGAGCAAACTAAGACTTGACAGTTCAGTGAACCAAATAACACAGTTGTTAGTTTGGTATTGAAAATTTGCATATTATGGGAATCGCGCAGTATAACTTCTTTAAATTTGAAATGGCCGGTAGTGCGTACAACGTGGTGATAGCTCTACATATTAAAAAAAATACATTTGGATCATGATATAAATTTTTCAATTCTTCGTACTGGTCAATTAATTCTCTTGGTTATTATGTTAAGCATTTGCAGTCAGAGTAGCTCTGGTTACTTTTATAAATCCTGTTTTTTAAATTGCAAGTAACTGTATTTTTGTGTATTAAAAAAATAAATGAATGCGTATTGTGTACTTTTTCTGTGTCAGCGGCGAGTATTTTTCTCATGTATTGACGCCACGCTTTACAATACACTAGATTCATTTTTATTTTTGACAATTAATATAAATTTAAGGACAGTGAATACCGCAATAAGTATGCTGAAGATGTAAAAATCGGGAAAAATGAAGAAAAATCCGAGTTCGGAAGTGGGTCGATCTCGGTGCATTTTTCTGTCTAAAGTCTTATATGAAACCCAAAACGTCCGACATAATGAGATTTGATAATAACTGTCATCTTATTTGAAATTGAAGGTTTTATATACATATTTTTATTTCAACATTCTTGCTACTTGGATTTTTATATTTATGTATTTATACATCAGGCTTTTGTTAAATTTATTGTAGAAGTTTTTGCCCTGCCAATACACCAAAATAAAGAAACCCATTCTCTTCTCATCTCGAAATCCATAATATCATTTCGAAGCCTTGACCAATTTTCCGGTCTCTAAGGTATTCGATGAAAAACTTCGCATCCCATAGGAATTTTCCGTAGATGGACGGTATTGTAAAGAATTGTCATTTTTCTTTGTTTTCCTTTCGTTGCCTTCGTTTTTTTTTCATTCCATAAACACACACGTATTCCTTCAGCGGAGTTTAAGCACATCAAGCTCCGATCAATAGAAATATTGAAAGCTATGTGCCAATGATTTTATACTGGAAATTGTAAATAACTGTATGATATATTGTCGTTAATTTTCTACAAACATGTATCTTAACTTTTGTCAGTTTTGAGTTTTTTGATGTAATGAATTCAGAATTTCAATACACACATATTCTTTAAAGATAATCACAGAAATTTAATTTTTCTATGTGATTACTTGCCTAATTAATTGAATCTCATTAAAACCAAACGCCATCAATAGCTTTAAGCTTGATTTTATTATTAATAATTTAACAACAGTCAGTTCAAGTGTATCTATGCACTTTAACGCATGAAGATGCCGAAAGGTGATTTCCAGATCATTAGTGATCAACTGTTGAACGTGAACAAAATTTTAACGATTCAAATCTAGCATTAAAATTCAACCAAGCACCTTCAGTCAAAATCTTAAATGTTTAAAAAATGTTTACTTACGTACATAAGCTAGCAAGAAAAATCAACAACTGCGTCATAATCTCTGACACATGGTTATAAATTTAAAAAAATATATATATTTCAACCATTCTGCCTAAAATATGTGTACCAAACTAACTTATAAAATATCCAAAGACATTTGCATTTCCTCAATTTTTAAATTACGGATGGACGTGTTTTCCTTTTCCTAAAATTCAATTCCATTTTTAATAACAACATGAGATCATGTCTACTTAAACTGTATAGAAAATAATATTATCATTAACACGAAGGTAAAATCTTAACATGGATCTTAAAACATAATAGTTGACCTACTTCATATGCATTGTGTACGTTATCCGGAATCAAAATGTTAAGCCGAAATTTTCGAGGCTTTTCTTGTTTATATATTTTTGGTATTAGATTGTGAGTACTCGATGAAATTTGTTACAGATTTTAAAAAACAATATAGCATTTAATCTCATATCAAAATATAAAAAAAAACTAGAAAAAGAAATATTACATAAATGAACATATTGTTTTTATTCATGAAGTATCTGCTAACTTTGATATTTTCTTGAATATTTGAAGCATGTTGAAAAAACACGTCAGAATGCGCCTGAGTATGAACATTGCTTTACAATAATAAAGAAATTCAGTTTTACTCAACGAACGGATAGATATTTAAGTCTCAGGGGTACTCCAATTAGTACCCAACATTACTCACACTGTTCTGACAGTATTGCACAGCGCAAAAAAAATCTATTTACATTTTCAGTCAGGAATCATCAAGGAAAATTTCCCAATACGCTGAATTTACTTTGTTGCTTTTTTAACAGAATGAAATAGAAGGTATATCACAAAAAAATATGCTAGCTTTCTATATGACCTTTTTTATTATTCATGGCAATTTTACTCATAACAATTTTCTAATTCATAAAAAAAAATATAATATATTTTAGTTGTACTCATAAATCTCGGTGGAAATTTTATCATGCAATTATTTGTGATGGCATAGTTTCCTTATTACATTACAATATTACTGAAACGAGAATTATTGATATTTAGGAACAAAAATCCGCTGTTAAATATTTTTTTTCTTCAGGAATCTGAGAGACAAATCTATTAATCATTCTTGTTAAATGTCGTCTCCATTTTGAGTTCCGTACTTTGCGTTGTAGAACAGATATGATTAATTGAATGAAGTAATTGATTATGTCGTGTGAAAAATATCTTCTCCTAAAATCACCATTGTCACTTGATGGTAATATAATATAACAGAAAAGCTCCTTTTACTCGGTTGTAATTATAAATTAATCGTTGACTGAGTATAAATTATCACTTAATATCAGCGCTTAAAATTTTGAAAATGATTGTAGGTATAAAATAAAGCTACCAAAATTTACAATATTGTGTAGTTAAAATCAAACACCGTCCGACCACATTTTTTAAAATCGCCAGTCTAGACTCGGTGAAGTTTTTCTATTCTCTTCTGTCAGTTGTAGTATCTGGATTAGACATTTTAAAAAATATCTTAATAAAATTTAATTTTGATTATTTAATTCTGCGTTTATTTTTAAATAACAAAGATAATTATTGCTAGTAATTTAAATATTACACGAATTCATATTTAAAAAACTGTTGCAGCTTGGTAATGGGACTTTATTTAATATTTTTTAATTATTTTTCTGAAAAGCTTCCACATTTTTTCCCGTCAAGATCAGGTACATTTTCGCTCATTGCGAACATTTTAAAGTGATGGAAAAATAAATCTGAACAAGGTTATTCATATCAAATTGGATAAAATTAATAACTTGGTATATAAAACATTTGGTACAAGAATTGCAACAAAAATTTATAGATAATACCACAAACTTTAAATTCATATACACAACATTAAAAAAAATACTATAAAAAATGCATAATACGTATAACAAAGAATTCGCAATAAAATTTAGTCATATAAATAATTTCAACCGACTGTTAATAATGTTATATCAAAAACTTAATTTGCAACGGTTGTAAACAGTATTTTAGTTGTATACAATTGCACGAATTTGGTGTAGCGTAACGATATTAGGTATATTTTTTTTATTATAACGTACATTTTTACCTATTTCCAATTATAATCGATATTGTCTAATAATCAATTACTCTTGAAAATTCAGCAGTCGTGACGGCTTAGATTTCTATAATATTTCAGTAAGTAAGAAATGACAAAACAGGTGTCCACATCTCGGAAAATTCTTAAGTCGTTAATGAAATTTAAGACGAAAACAACAAAAGCTGTGAGTATATTTGATTTTAATTCAAGGATGATTTTCATTGTAGAAAGCTTTTAAACATTGGTAATTAATTGTACTCGTATTGAATAAAATCAAAATAACGTTCATTCGGACACAACACTGACATGAATGTCAAAGTCTGCTGTGGCTCCCTTAAACTGATATGTTTACCTGTGGCCTTCTTGAAACACGTTGTGGATCCCGGTTGATAAATATGGCGTTGTATAAGCGATGACGCCATACAACCTACAATCTACGATGTATGTATTTCTTGTCGTTTCTAATGATTGTTTTAAATAATTTAATATTATCTCTTCTTGCAGTTTGTACGCTCTACGCCTCATGCGCTTCCTGGCGAAGAGAAAGTCTGACTGCAGGCCCGCGGCACCACGGCCGCTTCTCACACTAATCATCACAACGGGGACGGAGAGGATCTCAGAGATGAACTACTATAGACTTCTGCAAATCTTGCATACGCTTTGAATAAACTTTACTTTAGCTTTAATTTTATGTTATGTTAATAAAGAAAACTATTTAAATAATGTAAGCAAGGGGTTGAGAACCATTATTTTGTTATAGTTTTGCATTTTAAACATTGTAATATAGCTATGTGGCCAAAATACATTTATTTTTATTCAAGATGCAACAGCAAAAAGAATAGTCCTGTCAATCAATTGTCACAAAGTAAATTGCATTTTAAATGGTAGTCCACCAAAAAATATTCAAATGTATCCGATTATGCAAAAAAAAGTTATAATAATTTTAAGATGATCTGCTTATTATGGTAAAATATGTTTTTATATATCAACTGTGGAAAGGAAAAAGGACATAGCCCTTAGTTTTTCCAAAACAGCTTTTTTTGATAATCACAATGCATACAACTTGATACGCGTTCTATCAAAAGGATGCAAGCGCAAATGCCGAATTAGTATCTAAATTTAGCATTTAATTTTGAAAAAGATGACCTTGTAAAAAATTAAAACCAAGAAAAAAGACTAAAATAATAATTTTCTCGTGACAATTTCTTTAATTAATATTGCATTATGTCAATTAAACACCAGTTTTGAAGTATTCGTGCACTTAAACGTTGCGTATAATTCATAATTTGGATATGGCCTAAAGTCATCAAAACACGTTTTTGCGCCTCCTGTAAAATTTGATATGTGTGAGTTACGTCCTTTTTCCTTTTCACAGTCGATATGTTTATACCAAATACACAAATAAGACTAATTTATGTATAGAAATACATTTTCAATGCTGCTGTTATTGCTTTTATGAATGCAGGTTTCCAACTATTTGTGTGAACTTTATAAATTCTGAGCGGAAAAATGTTTTTATAAGAAAATTAACAAAATAAATACGTTATGTCTTTATAATAATAAATAAAAGCTATCTACTTGCTCATTCTTGAACAGCATATGTAAATTATCACTTGCTTGAAAATAGCGCTGAAAGGTAAGAATGTATGTAGAGTAACACAAATCAAATCGAATATTATTTTTTAATAAAAAAAATAACTAACTGTAAAATTTCGCCAAACAATTCGGCAGCGATAGTGAATTTCATAATTTATATACAACTTCATTTAATATAGAACAATTAATCCAGTCCACCATAATGTATCAATTATTTACGTGTTTATTTTCTTCGATGGTGTGAATTAACTTGATAATAAATTATTTTAAAATTGAAGTTAATCTTTAAAAAATCAAATTATTTTTTGTATTGACCATTTCATATTCAAACTATTGTTTACATAATCAAAGCATCTATACAACGACTAGGGATGTTTTTATTTAAATCCAAAAAATAGAACAGATGATTTCAAGAAACATCTGACAGTCTGAATTATATGTGTTATTAAGGTACAATGAATGAATGATCAAATCAAATTGTTTTACAATTACTATTGCTTTTTTTAAGTTTTTCTTTTGGTAAACGAAAAAACGGAACAAGTTCATTGAAACTTAGTTCTGCACTAAAGAATGATAAAACAAAAGATAAAATATTATTCTTATGAAATAAGGAGACATTAAATTGATCGATTGTAATTGTTACGTGGTTCTTTTATTAATTCTTGATTGTGTGATCTGTATCGATAACTTATTTCAATTCTATATATAAATGTTCACCATCGCTGTTGTTCCTCTGTTTTTTTACGTAGAATGAAAAATCATTTATAAATATAATAAATAACATTGTAAAAAATAATAAATTTAAGTAAATAAATTGATAAAACATTGTGACATTTTTCATATCAATATGACGCTTTGTGGCCAAGAACTATAAAACCTGTTAAATAAAAAAAAATGTTTTTTTTTGCTATTTGTCTATGATTCGCTTAATAATTTTACTTTGAATGACTAAAATTAGTTTACTAGTAAATTTAGTAATGTATAAAGAGGCAATAGTGTCATACCTAATAAAAAAGTAATTGTAAAAAAATCCCATCATGTAAATAGATTTTAAACCAATTTAAATAACATGAAATTTTATTGTGAAAACTAATAATTTAATTAATTTTGGATCAAATTTATTATTTAAAGTAAACTTGCCCTTTGTTTGTTTTTTTTTTAAATTATGTAAACACCGTTTTATTGATATCCGTTTGAAAACAAAATTAATACAAGAGATTTCTAAAAATACAAAATGAACAGAGTTTAGCCAACGGAGTAGTAAAATTTTAGATAATAAAAAAGATAGTCACATGTCTTGGTTTCGTTTTGTTTAGTGTTTACTGTTATCAAACAAACTGTTTGGGTTGTATCATTAAAACCAGCTTATGTTTGGTCATATACGGACTAATATAATATCCTGTTAATAACAGTTTCCTTACACCCTTGTCGAGCTTCTACTTTATTTTCGACATTGAGTTGAGATCAGAGAAATGAGATATACACATATATAATAAGAGCCTAATTCTGTTATTTTATTGTAACTGTTTTCCATAAAAATGTAGTGATATTTAATTCACACTAAAAGGCCATCTATAAATTAAATACTTTTTTGTGCTACACATTTAATATCAAAACAAATTGATTACACACATAAATCATGTGATTATATCGTGTTAAAGTTATATTTCGGCCGTATCTACTTAATGCAGTGGAAATTATTTGTGTTTTGTTGTCGATAAATAGAACGAGCGAAGTCAAAGTCTACAAACTTGTTAAGTGAAACAAAATCAAACTTAACACTTCTAAAACAAAGAAGTCAAAACGAATAAAGTTGAGGTTTCGAAAGCAAGAGAGTCTTACTAACATAGATTGAACTGTTGATTTACAAGTGAAGTTTGTTTGGAATTATTTTTATGAGTGACTTAACCAATTAGAGCAATATTGACATAACAACATGCATCGCAGTTGATTGCTACAAACGTGATACAGCAAGAGCTGACATTTTGATTGGATTGTCGTATCAACGTCTTTCATTGGAATCCAGTTTTCTTCTGCTAATCTTTTCATGTATATGTATGAGCTCATTCAATCATTATTAAAATATATACTGCCCTATTGAATTCCGGTTTAAAGGAGGCTAAACACTAGGGTATCCAATCCCGGAACCTTTTTCCAATCCCGGGATTGGGAGTTCTAGTTCACCGAGGAATTTGAAATCCTCGATTCCCTATACTTTTTCCTCAGATTATCTGCAAACCTTGTTTTTTTTTTTAGCTCACCGAGAAATTTGATATTCACAATTTGCCAATTTCGTCTCACTTTTCGGGATTTACTCAAAATTTCTCAATTCCGAAATCCCGAAATCCCGGGATCGCGACCATGTCAATCACGGAATTTCGGGATCAGAAAATTGAACGGGATCCCGAATCCCGGGATTGGATGCCCTACTAAACACCCATAAAAAATCGAGGTTACCTTTTTTTTAAATTGAACAGAATCAACGCACAAAACATTTTACCATTCACATATTATAAATTAACTGGTTATATTTTTAGCTTGTTTACAAGAACGCGTGATATATATTTTTTTCCAATACTCGTATTTATGTATTGTATAATATTAAAAAAATTGATACTTATTAGTCCATATTAAAAAATAAAATACGTTTTGTACTACTTCCACTTAAATTATACAGAGAGCATAACGTTTTTTAAAATAATGCATTCCCGTCAAAGAATTGAATCATTAAAAGCGACATAAATTAGTTCATCACAAAAATTATTGTCCCAGTTTTAAAAGAATGACGTATTTTGATTAATTTATACTATATTGTTACTTTTCAAAACTTCTAGCCAATTGTGAAAAAAAAATCCATTCAAGTCAAAATTACTGTCGAAAAATAAACAAAGAAAATATTTATATATCTATTGCTAATCATGGTAAATTTTAACGATATTTGAATTCTTTTAAAACTTATTTCTACCGTGATGTTTATTGTTATATAAACGATGATATACTCCAACTGAGTAATAAAAATTGAAAGATTTTCCAACAACATTCACATGAATTTAATATTCCGGAGTTTATTTTATATTTACATTGTGACAGACATAAAATGCGAATGTTTAGAATTTTAATTTTAAATTTCTGTTGGAATAAACAGACGCCAAACGTTACGAATTGTAAATATCATATTTAATATACATACTACGCTGCCATCATTTATTTTATTTACTTTTGTTATGTTTTTAAATCTCGGTCAAAGTGATACAAATTCCAATAAAAACAACGTTGCAAATGAACATCGTTAACCTAAATAAATCATTATTTTTCTCTGTTAATCAAATTTATTTTATTTACATTAGAATTAATTGAAGTAACTGACGGCAATACGCAATCGCTCACTTTTGCACTCAAAAACGCTAAAAATAATAATAAACCTTTTAAAAATCTGATGGATTATTCGTTAAGATTGATTATAGTTTCAATTTACAAAAGTTGGTTTCTTAACCACTACTTGTGATGTCTAGTCTGCCGCTTTTCACGACCGCCTACTATAACGAAGTAATAGTAATTTTATTTAAAAATAAAACACTTTTTTTACTGATTCTACATTATATATAAGATCAGGATCAGTTTTGTTTTTGCGAGCATTATCAACAGATGAAACAAAAAACGATACAGAGCTATTTATACAAAATTAAGTAAGACACCAAGGTATGACAAACAATTCGTAGAAGAATTTATAATCGAATGGTACCAAATTATCTCAAATGTTTGAGAAATCTTACAAATGAATACTACTAATTAGCAATCAAAATTAAACCTGATTAAAAATAAATTTAGTAAGAAAAGTATCTATGATTACTTCAAAATCAAATCATGAAATGATTTATTTTTTATTACGATACCTTTCCACCAATAGTTGACATTCAACATCTAAAAAGTGCAATATCAATGAAAAAAGAAGCCAATTTAGTCGTTCATTTTTGGCTAGATTCAGATCTACATGGTTTCGATTTTATAGACCATGCACTCTTGTGCTTAAAAAAGAATAAAGAAAATGCGACTAGCTTACCCTTTAAATTTAACTGATGTTTAGTATTTTGTATATTTGTATACTCAGAATCCGTTGTGGATGTAGATTGTTTTTTAATACACGTCAAATTAAAAGAAGAATGAATACGGATTCAATTCAATATTCAATACAAACCAACTTTCATTATCAACAATATTATACGTTGGTACGCTAAGTCTTTTCGGGCCGTTACACTGTTTTTTCGACAACGTTTGAACACTTTTGAGTTGCTTTGAAAGTTTTCCTAGCACTAAATTTAGTGAAATGAATTTCAAAGCTCAATCTATCAGATACGACACAGTCTCCTTACCCTTTTAACGATGTCTAATTTTAACGAAAAACTTTTGCAATAGCGGTTTTAAAGAGGCACTCTCCGCTCGTTTCAAACTCATCTAAAATTTACCTTATCCAAAAGGATATTCGTTCACTTCAAATACGTTTAAGCTTTGACGATTAATTTATTATTGAATCAACAGTACGGCGTTTGATAGAGTTTTAATCTTGTTTCAATACATTTTTCTATTAAAGTATGGTCTATTTAATGTATTCATGAAATTAGTAACAATTATAAAGTGCAACTTAGCAATTAACAAAACATTTAACTTTATTATTAATTTTTTTATTGACATGAAAACTGCATAAACGATGTGTTATGACTCGATTTTATCATGTTTCAAAACCTTCATCGAAATCATATCAAGTTTGGAAATATCATCTTTATCTGATAGATATTCGAAGTAAACCTTATTATTCATATTTAAACCTTGAAGATACTACTTTGTAAAATTTGTGTTGTTTGAAATTTGGGAAAACATGAACAGGATTGAAAAAAATAAAACGAAATTCTACAATTATGAAAATATAGGTATTCAATTTTTCATTTTTAATAATGAAAACACAATTTGCATATCAAAACCATTTCATTTTAAGCTAGTTAAAATTCTTACAGAAAAAATCATAATTTTATTTTAAAGGAAGGTCTTAATTTATATTTATGATTAAATTTTTTTTCAGTTAAAAAAATACTGTTTTTTAATCATTATTTTAAAATAAAAGTAAACATATCTTAAAACATGGGATTTCATTGGTTTTAAAATGTAATAATTAAAAAACCTTTTAGTAAAACCATTAAAAAAGATTTTTTTTATTGAATGATTGCTGTAGTGATTAAATAAGTAAAGAATAATTATTCTTTAGAAAAATCGATTGAAAAAAACAAATGATATTCCGATATAAAAAATGTTACATTGATACCAGTAAGCTTATCTACTAAAAATATTCTTCAAAATACAATTATATATTTCTTTCAATATTTTGTTAAAAACATTCTTTAAATAAATAAATAATTAGCTAAATATGTTTCTTTTAAATGTATTTTGAGGTTTCCTTTTAAAAATATCTTCTTGAGGTAAAAAATGATGAAATTAAAATTTTGTAAATATTTTAGAATTAGTAACGAGTAAGCAAATATTTGAAAACCAACACTTTTTAGCAAAACAATGTTGCAATTTTGTTCATTGAGCGCATAAGTATTTATTTTATTAATCTTATTTGCAAATAATGGCCTAGGTATAAAAGTTTAATAATATTAAATGAAACGATTATAAAAAATAAATTGTGTTACAAGATTTCATATTTTAAAATGCATGTTGTATAATATATAATAAAAACTACGTGTAATTTTGTTAATAATAATAATTCTGATAAATAAACTGATGAAGTACTGTTTGTTTTTGTATATACGTCTATCCTTGGATTTTATGTTTTTTATTTGATTTTATATTTTAATATATCCACTGTTCGATGTATAATTTTTGTTTTCTATTTTGCAAAATAAAGCTGTAAATGTTCTAAATGAGTCTTTTATTTATCTTTATTTCTTTTAATCTTTCTTGATTCTAGCGCTTAATATTTATCTTAATTGAGTATTCGAAAAACTTTTAGCACTTTTTGATATTCGAATGTCCGATTGTTCGAAAAATTACTGTTCATGTGACGAGTAATTTCTGTTCATATTAGTAATTAATAATATACTGTACTAACGGGTAAACAACAAAGTAAAATTTGATGTTATCTATCATGTGTATAATACTCACATAAAAAAACGTATTGGTAACTAGGAATTTGCGAACAATCAACCAGACATTACTAATGCGTTTTACCAGAAATATAAAGAAAATAAATGAATATGGATACATGATGAAATTTATACTTTATATTATTCAAATATATTCATTTTTTCCAAATGTGAAGCATATTGACTTCTAATAGAATAGAGTAGAAATAAAAGGATAGCGCTGAAACAGAACAAGTGGTTAGTTAACCGCTTCTGAATGAAATGAAAAATGAGACATTCTGTATGTACTTGTATTCAAGCCTGGGAGCACTACGACGTTAAGCACTTAATCGCGAACTCAACAGTTCGAATACTATCAATATTCAATATTCGATTCTCAATATTCAATATTCAGTTTTCAATATTCGATGTTCGAATATTTTCATTGCACAAATATTTGAAATCTATATATAGTCCTAATCGTTTTATCAAACTGGGTAATTTATGCAAAAAAAATGCTGTCCTTTTTTTAAAATCCTCTATCAAAAATTGACAGCATAAGTCTTAACAAATTCTTATTATTGTAAATATATATGAATGTCCTAGCAAGCGATTATATTTTACCCATCGCTCACCATCCATATCCCAAAGTATTAAGTATATATGTGTTAATGTTACTTTTACATGAAATACATGATTATGTTTAGTTTATTCTCTTTCAACTAAACAGTACTTTATCACGTTCAAAGTGAAGAAGCGACGATGGACGTGGGTTGGACACATGCTGCGGACACCTCAAGAAAGCCTGAATTCTGCCCGTTCCTTTTACTAATTATATGAATCCGGCCGTCGTGGAAAGCCACTGTGGCCATACATAAGATGTACTCAGCGAAACTATGGAACGCTGGGATGACATGGGACTCATGGGAGGAAGCAAGAAGATTGGTGAGTGACAGATAATCTTGGAGAAACCATGTGGTGGATATATTTTCCGGCTAGGTAGCGGATATGGTTGAAAAAAATCATGATTATGTGTAGTAAACAGGTGAACCGCATAATTACTGCACTTTTACTAACTGCCAATACAATATAAACTTGAAAAGAATTCTCGTAAAAAACACATATCGACTGTGGAAAGGAAAAAAGACGTAACCCACACATAGCAAACTTTACAGGAGGCACAAAAAACGTGTTTTGATGATTTTTGAGCCATATGCAAATTATGAAATATACACAATATTGAAGTGCACGGAGACTTCTAAGCTGGTGTTTAATCGACATAATCTAATACTTATTAAGGAAATTGTCTAGGAAAAACCTTTAACTCAGTCTTTTTTCTTGGTTTCAATTTTCACAAACTCATCTTTTTTCAAACTTAAAAGATTGTGATTATCGAAAGAAAGCTGTTTTGAAAAAACTGTGGGTTACGTCTTTTTTCCTTTCCACAGTCGATATTTTTTGATTCTCAATTTTTGGTTGAAAAAAATCTCAAAGTTACATTAAACTTATCGGGGCTTGAACCCAGAACCGCATGATCAATATAACAAAGCTCTTACTAACTGCTATTTTCACCAGTGAATTATTTCTTGTATTACTGAAAAAAGTGTGAATGCCAATTGCACAATTGGGAAAATAGCTTGTATTCATTTTGATTTAGTGGTATTCTTTACACCGATATCGGTGTATTATTTTTTCATGAACATCTCCAATATTTCCAAGCGTATTCAGTAAATTTATGTTCCAACCTTTTTCCGTCCAACATTTTATATTCATATAAACCACCTTCTGTTTTTTTTTTGCGTTTAATTATATTTGGGAACATATGCTTCGGCTTGGGCGTAATTCGAATGTTGTAAAGCGATTCTAAATCACATAAACGACTTTTTTTCACGAATTTTGTAAAAGTTATTTTTCCGGTGTTGTTTTGGGTATGAAATCAGTCTTAAACTTTTGTCGAATTAAGCGAATAGAGTGATAAAAAGCATACACTTCTTTTTTAACATTTACTCACATTAAAAAGGTTAACATATGAACACAATTAATGGTTTAACTTCTGTAGAAATACATTTAATTTTATTATTATAAGACAAAAATAGCCGTCAAAATATTTTTAATGCATTGGAAAAAGAATTACCACTCAACTAGCTTTAATCTGTACAGAAATACCTCAAATAGTCCAGCTTCGATCATTCCGGTTTTTTTTTGATAATAAAGAATTTCGAACTTAGTAACTAATAGTAAAATTTGTGAACTTTAGTAGGAATTAATCTACGTTACTTTATCGCAAAAATGCACAACTGATTCGAAAATATTTTTCCTAACACGTTGATCGCCAACAAGATTGATGCAATACGAATAGAAAATGACTATTTGTTTTTAAGTATAATATTAATTGATTGAATATATTCTTGAAAATATAATGAAATATTGCTAAAATGTTAATGATAGAACATAATAATACAAATATTAATTTGATAGAATATAATAATATGAGTATGCATCTCATTTTATTATTCACCATAAGCGCATAATCTTCATTCATAAATCGACAATAGATTTTTGAAACCAATTCATATTTTTCATGTGTTCTCTTCCTCTATGCATGTGGCTTTAAACAGTCCTAAATGTTTCCAGTCTCAAAGATTACATCAATTAACTTTATATTTACTGATCTTTTTTTCATTAACATATAACACTTACATATTTGTACTGATTCCACTTTTATTAAATAAGATCAGGACCGGTTTCAATCATGACTAGCATTATCAACTGATTAATAATGCTCATCATTTGCAAAACCGGTCCTAATCTTATTTAATAAAAGTGAAATTAGTTGAAATGAGTATTTTTTTTAAATATAATGACTTTTCACCAAGTATTGACAGTGATCAAATATCGTGCGTCAACTGGATGGTTTAATTGTTGGCCAATCTTTTTAATTGATGAGTTTTCCTTTTTTACATATAATATATTTTATAAATTGATTATTCAATCGATATATGAATTTCTGTTCGAAGGCATGGTTGTATATGGTTTATCACTCATTCTACCTATGAACGCGACGTATCGAGAGGAATTAGCTAACCGCTAGTCCCGTCCTAGCCCTATCCTTCTATTCCTACTCTCTTTGGAAAAAGAGAGGTTGAGCAACTGAGTAACAAGTAGTTCTCGTAGAAACATTTAGTTTAGGAGATAAACTCCATTAAGAGTCCATATGCTCAACATTGAGAGCGGACATGGTAAAAAAAAAATATTAATTTATAAAAAAAATCAAAAGCCTACGCTGGGTCGGTCATACACGAATACAACATACAACACATCATACATGAATATATGACGGAAGTATTGATAAAAATTCATACTTTTTACTCTTATATGAAAAAGAGGAGTAAAAGGATTTCACTGGATTGATATGGTGCCATAAGTCCTTACTAATTCTTAAGGAAAACAATTGCTATAGGTATATAGACGTTTAAGGTCTGTGGGAGTGAAGTGGGTTGATTTAGTCGACCAAAGTACGTTTCTAATTGTAACGACAGAGAAGAACATGTAAAAAAAACTTTGTTTTTCACTATTCATCTTTCACATATTTAATTTCAATCAATTCATTTTGTAATCATCAATTTTCAAATGTAATTAGTGAAGGTTAAAAAAAACTTTGAAATGAATCTTGTTTTCACTAGTTATTAAAAAATAAATAATAAAGTAAAATAAATTATGTATAGTCTTTGAATGTAAATTAGAAAGAGTTTCTTAAAAAATAATAATAATAACACAAATTCTGTAAAGATTTATTTCCGTTGAATATTCATCACGTTTCTGTGTATAAAAATCATAATAACCGTACACTTAGACAAAAACAAACACGAATAATAATGATTCGAAGAGGAAATTGAATAATCTCTAAAATAGAAAAGCAAACAGGCAGTACTTAATATTGTATTTAAACCACCTGTTGCCAGGGAACTGATTTTCCCCGTCTCGCTTTGTCGTTCCATCCCAAATCCTCACCCTCCACACAAGCCTGTTGCCTGTTATTTTAGAAATCTCTCTCAAATATTTGGAGAGCTGTACTTTTTTTTCTAAATCAAATAACGACATGTTTAAAAATATGGATTTATAGTTTGAAATAATTTTTGATTTTTTGTTAAAAATTACTTCATTAAAAATTAACAGTTTTTCCAAAGAAAAAAGTATAAATGAAGTTTGAATCGTTCAAACTATGAACATTCTTACAGGTTTTGTCATTAACGACCCGAGTTTCGCCTTTCGGCATCTTCAGGCGATCGAGTGCACGGATGAACTTGAACTGACGCTTAGTAAATGAATGTTTCGTGTTTATATAAGAAATAAATGAATCATTGAGCTTAGAGCCATTGCTGGCAAAGACGATAAGCTTATGGGAATGCCCACAGATTCGAGTAGTAAGTATTTTCAAGAATTATATTTATTTGTTTGTCGGCAAAGGTTTTATGATTATATTTATAAAGAGTGTAGAAGTGGAGATCCCGGTAGGCTTAATATTTCATTTAAAATCCGAAGGCTATGCAGCTGTGCTCTATTTATTTCTAAAATAGAAATAAATAATTAGATTCTTTGAAAGACATTTAAAATATAATTTACCTGTCTTTCATATTTTAAAGTGAAATTTAAATACATATAATAGTTTTAATTTATTAAAATCAAACATTGTTCAAAAAGGATTTAATTATTTTTTTACTATCCAAAACAATATATCTAAACTTCACTTAATAATACTTAAATGTTTTCTCATTACATTAACAGTTAATTTATTCTTTTTATACAAAATATAACAAAGCAATTGAGCATTTTCGTACTAAGATTATTTTTTTTCTTTCTATTTATGAAAGTTTTAATTGCCAATGTATTTTCGAAGTTATCAAAAAAGTGAATAGAGCAAGATACGGTGATAACGTTTTTCTACAACTGTATAATTTAAGAAACTTTGACTGCAAAACTTTCAAAGTATTTTTTATCGTTAATTAAGGAATATAGTTTAAAATTGTATTTGAAAACTTTGTTATGTTATTGAGTGCTACAAATTGTATCACGTGTTTTGCTTCTAAATGATCTTGGGACTAACTATCGTACAGCTATTTATGAAAAAATTCTAGAATACTCATTAAACAATTAAACATTTCTTTCAGTATTTTTTAAATGCTCAGTAAACATATTATACTTAAATCAACCTTTAAATAAATGTGGAAAATCTTCGACTCATGGTTGAATTCAGCCAAAACTAAGTGCATGTTGGCTTTAACTACGGAATTAATGAGGTTAAGTCTTAGTAGTTGAAATACTTATTTTTATTTTTCAATCATTTTGAATTTACGTTTGAAGGTATGAATGTGTGATCTTTTTGTCCGAAAAAAGGAGGTTGATTGAGTGAGCAGTTTTTGTAGAGCAATAATATTTAAAAAAAATGTATATGCTCCACAATAGAAGTGGATACGGTTACAAAAAGAGTAGTCGCGTGTAATTTTATTGCGTGTGTGTTTTTTTTTGTGTATTTTCATCACTTTACACATCATAATTCACGATCAGTAAATATAAATGATAGGCGCTGATCGTTTAATAATATGCAAGCTCATACCGTCAAAGCCGCTTCCGAATATGGTAAATTGGTGCAATAAATTTTACGCTATCAAACTTCTACGAACAATATTTTCCGCGAAACGTCTAAAATTTATTTTGCATAAAAAATACGTAAAGTATCAATAAACTCAATTTAAAATGGCAGAATATTTATTTTAAACCAGTAAATTAAAGAATAAAACAACTAAAATAGTTTATCTTGCGATTTTAATATTTTTCATTAAATAAAGAAATAATATACAGTTTTTATATCGTACGAATTCACAAGTTCAATGTAACTTCCATTTTCAATTATCTCTTTGGCAGCTTAGCATTCATTCTACTTTTTATTTGAGAAAAAGAAATATTATCTTTTTGTCATTTGGAATTTCGACGGATAAACTTATTTTGTTTGCTTAGCTTTTAACTTTTTTTAAAACCCTAAAATGAATTTAAATAAAAACACCAGATTATACTTTGAAAAATATATTTTTAATCATGTAAGCATTATAATTGAAAAAAGTAATTTAAATATTGTTTTTTAATCTTTTACGTTTCAATTATAAAATAGAAAACACTCAATCTATCTATCATACAAAAGTTCTTTGGTGAGTTATTTTACCATCAAATGTACACAATTACATAATATGTAGTATATTCGCAAAAAAAATGAATTACTGAACTTTTTCAGTATACTTTTATTTTATTTTTAAATCCTGGTGCCTAAGAAATGAACCAACATTGCAATCACTGTATACTAGTCGTTTAAAACAATGTTTGATCAAGTTATCTAACACAATCAATTGTAAAAAGGTTTCTATCGATATATGTACAGAAAATAATACTTATTTCAAACGTGTGTTTGTCAAACAACAAAATTGTGACACTAACGCGTACGTTTATATTTGTTATGTTAATAAATCAATTCGGTAACATAATATTTATTGACGATCGGAAATAATATTGCCTAGCACGCAGAAATTTATGCAATAGAAAAAGAATAGTGGAAAAGCAAACATATTCACTAAGATAATTCTGAAATGATAAAAAAAACTTTTAAATAAATACATTATCGAATACCATATCAAATAACATACATAGTTTTATTTGTAGAATGTGATTATAACTTATGTTTATTGATATTTGAATAATCTCATTTTTATAAAACCAGATATCATAACAGTTTTTTATTGTCTGAATATAATTCACATAAAATCACGACCATTAATATAAGTTTTATCAAACTATTTTTAGTATCGTGCCTACATAATATCTTACATAATAATATGGAATTACTATTACACCTGGGAGATTCAAAATATTTAGTCATTAACCAGAATATTTAAATGTTTTATTTATGGGACAACATATTTCAAAAATAAAACTGAAATAATTTTGTAACGCTTTTAAGAGGTTCAATAAGTTTATCAATTTAAAAACTTATTAGTACGGTGCTACTGTCTGGGGGATCAAGGGTATAATAATAATAGTCAAACTGGTAACTGCTGCCTATAAATCTAAGCTTTGCGAACACTGTTTGGTGACTGGGAAATATAAGTATTCGTTCGTGTCTTACACTTGGTTGGAGGGCCTTGTGGATTACTCCAATTGCCCTTTCGTCTGATGTTGGGGTTTTTATTTAATTTTTTTCCCCTTTTTAGTGTTGATTCCTGTCTCTTTTTATTTTATTTTTTTTTTTTTTTTTTGAGTGAGACAGGATGATCATATATATTGTTTTTTTTTTTTTTATAATAAACAAACAAGAATACAGTGAGAGAGAATACAATAGGAAAAGAAAAATAACAATAGAAAAAGAAAAATAATAATAGTAACAATAATATTAAAATAAAAGAAATTGCGTGCGAGATCGTGGTTGTTATTTGGTCTTTGTTTTGTTGGCGTTGGTTGACACTGTAGGGTGATTCATTTACCTCGAGCAGCATGGAAATATAAGTAAAACCATAGTGGGATTCATATATGAAATGTACCCGTATTTTAACGCTAATTTTCTTAAATTGCTTAATGCGACATCTGTGATGTTGACGTAACAACGTCAATTATTTTTAAATGACAGCAACTAAAATATAAAAGTATAAAATTAATCGATTTTGAAAAAAAGTTTTAATTAAGTTGTCGATTAGTATAGTGAAAATGTGAAGCCAAGAATAATATTTTCTATAGATTCGGCAGTTACTTTGTAAAGGTTTATACAAATATAAAATTAAAATTGATAACTTAGTTAATCCACTCTGCGTTCAGTAGAAATGAAAAAACCCCTTAACTTCATTTAATAATTTGATATACATACATACTAAATAATATGAAACAAGTTCAAGTTTGTTCTTAAATAATTTTGCGATATTTTATCTGAAGGTACTTTATAAAGATGAGAAATACGTCTCACAACCAGTGGAGTGTTGGATGACTAAGTTATCAATTTAAATTTAATATCTGAAAGTATTTCAACACTTAAATAATCATTTATAATCTTTATTATTCGAAGTAAATACATAATTTATGCCTAAAAATATAAACAATTATTTTGGCATGGCGCAAATTTTAACAGATAATGCATTGCAATAGAATCATAAACAATATTATTATTTATTAATTTCTAACTAAGTTATCACTCACTGAGCTGAAAACACATATCTTTCAATAGGAATAACGAACCAAATTATGTTACAATGCAATATTTTTCGGTTAAGGTGTAAAATTTACAATATTATGAATGATTGCATCACGTATTTGTAGCTAGATCACGTCTCTACAAAGCCAACATGATATTTTAATTTACTTCACACGCTGTTAGTAAACATTGCATGGAACTTTTGTCAGATTTCAATACGATATGTACATTTTAGAGTATTCTGACTAAAGTCATTTTCTGAATAAATTCATATTCTGAATGAATGTTAAAACATATTGCACGTGATAAAACAATACCTTTCATCTCACAACTTTGGTAAAAATATATTCAACTCAAAATTTCGCATCACAAAAATGATTTTTTACACTTATCTTCCAACTTGAAACAATATTAAGAATTGTCTTTATTGTTTTTTACTGATATATGCAATATCTGTTTTTCCACATGCACAGAGTAAGTCATTACATTAAAACTATTTTTGGTAAAAACGAAACTACCAAATTTTAATCGTTCAAATTATGTACATTCACACAGATTTTGTCACTAACGACCCGAGTTTCGCCTTTCGGCATCTTCAGGTGTTCAAGTGCACGGATGAATTTGAACTGACGCTTAGCAAATGAATGTTTCACGTTATTTTATGATTGTAAAAGTGGAGGGAATTTTCAGACATCACAAACACTAATGCCTTGAAACAGAAATCGGTAAATCGATTGAAAAAAATAATCCTGTTCGTACTGGGAGCCCGTGAGATCAGCCACGGAAGACAACGACGTTGACCACTGCAACATGGACCCGGCATGTGCTCTTCAGAAAAACAATCGCAATTTGTCATTTATTTTCGATATATTTTAAACTTCTGTTAGCGTGTTTATTTTTTTATTTAATACATAGAGTTAGAGAAACATTATAAAAGCAATAAACTTAAATCAACTACGACGATGCTCATTGCTCACATTCTGAAAAGGTTCCTTCCAGCAATTACGCAAATCTTCATGCTAATTTTAAATACGAATTAACATCAATAGAAATCTTTTCCGCATTTTACATCACGTCAAATGAAAAAAACTTTCAAAGAAAAACATATGCACATTAACTTTATACTGAGGAAAAATACGTCATTAGTCTATAACAGAAGTGAAAGACTTTTCTACCAAAACGGGAAAAATATATTCTTGTTGTAATCCTATTAGATATTTTATAAAATTAATAGAATATTAATATTATACATAAAATCAGGGGCCAGGTGTAAATTTTTAAAGGGTTGTTGCTTGGTGAGCACTGGTCTATAGTAAATGAAAATAAAAACGTACAATACAAATGAACTATTGGTTTTTAAAATTAAATACGCTTCGGAAGGAAGATGTTGAAATAATATATTCATAAAACTTGCCAACCCTTCCTGCAAAGATTTAAGTAAAACTTTCAGCTTCTCGCGGGACATTAACGAATATACCTTGAACCCGGTATATAAACATACCGATTTTGGAAATGCAAAACTACCGATATTTCGGTATTGAAAATTATCATAAATCGATTTTTTCCTATGTAGTTACATTATCCACGAGATGTTTAAATACAAGTATTGACAGGTTTCAGAATTGGTGAGCTTATTTTCAAAAAGTAAAAAATTCTTTTAAACTAATTTCACATTTATTTAATATGATAATTCCTGGTTTTTTGTAAATGACGAGCATTTTCAACTGAAAATGCTCAGTTGAAAATGTTCGCATGAGCAAAACCGGTAATGATAATACTAAACAAATGCCGCCTGTGTGGTCGAGTGGTCAACATCGTTGGCTACCGCTACGGAGGGCACGGGTTCGAATCCCGGTACGGGCAGTTTTATAAATTGATTTTTCAATCGATTTATGAATTTCTGTTCAAAGGCATGGATGTATGTGATGTCTTGAATTCCCCCCTCCCACCCATCCTATCATATGAACGGGGCGTAAAGAGAGCGATTAGCTAACCACTAGTCCTGTCCTTGCCCCTTCCTTCTATTCCTACTCTCTTTGGAAAAAAGAGAGGTTGAACAACTGAGTAACAAGCAGTTCTCGTAGAAAACATTTTTTGTTAAGATAAACTCCATTAGGAGTCCATATGCTCCATATTGGGAGCGGACATGGAAAAAAAATGTTGGATTGGTAAAAAGTAGTGTTTTTTTTTTTTAATATAATGCCTTCCCACCAAGTAATGACAATGAACAGCTTAAATGTGATAAACTAATCTTTTAAAAACCGTGTATTTTACATGAAATATAAATTTTGATTTGCTCATCCGGTGTTGTAATCTCAATTGGCTTTATTGCTTTGATTTTTTTTTTAGTAAACGGAATTGATAATTTGCAATACCGGTATTTTAAATGAAATACCGAAAACTCGCCGGTATTGCAGTCCTTAGTTAGGATATAATGCAGCGATTAGCGTCAGAAGTTAGTTGTGTCTTTGAGCAAGACTTTCTTTGAAGAACAGACAATCTTTGTCGCTGCGCCTGCCTTACATTAGGTATTATATCTTAATTCCTGTGTGAAACTACAAAAACAATCAACCAGACATGCTAAGTAATACCATTACCAAAGAACCTGACTATCTTATAGATAGCTTTGAGTTAAGCTGCCAATGGAATGTATTAGAAATTTTAGATTCTTTGTTTCGTAATATCCTCTCTAGAAAATTTTCATAAATGTTTAGGCTTTCTCGCAATTTCAACATACATACATTTATAAACATCTTTTAAAATTATTGATTAGTGCATATATAAAGTATGCAACCAATAGCTCTTAGATTAGGATATATCGCCTAAGTTCTAGCACGGTTATACTCCTTTGTACCCGTCGTCAGAATTTTTCCCTCCGTTGGTGAAGACAGTACATATTTGTTTGGCAGGAAAGACTCGTAGACTAAATTTGTAAATAATCCTTTTTTATTTGTCATTGATTTTTAATTTCATTGTTTTTATATGTGAGAATTTTTCGAAGCAAGTTTCTGACTAACTTCTAATTTTCACTTTCAATATTACACACCAAGTATAGGAAAAGTTACACGTTAGATTCATCAATGATAATTATAGTTGTTAAAATAATTTACTTAGCTATATAATTTTAGGCATACGAAGCAACTAATAAAATTTATGCAATGACACTGTTAAATATGTTTTAGAATTTTTATTTAAGCGACCTAACATGAAAGAGTGAAAAGAAAATTATAATTTTATTATTATAAAATATATAATGCTATTATACATCATTGAAGTTCAGAAATAATAAGGTTTCTTTCAATAAATCATTTCCATACTGCCTGAAACTAGTGCAGGTGGAGCCTCAATGTTGTAAATGATGGTGCCCTTATTCCATAAAAATTGAAATTGGGTCACATCCACTTAATGAAAGTTTTTACATTGTCGTCGAAAGCGAAGAAGCAATATGTAGCACCACGTTTGTAATTTTATGGCTTGATGTGAAAGATTTATGGTGTTGGCTTCCCAGCCAAAGGGGGCCTTCCCGGAGTAGGCCACACGTCAAATGAACCGCAGAAAATAGTATCGCTACTTTATTGTGTAGCCCGTGAGTCGATTATTTTGAAAAACCGACGCAAGTGGAATAATGATTATGTTAGGCTCAATTATTTCTCCGATTTGTCAAAATTAGTCAATGCGTATTTTCTAAAGAATATTAAATGACGCACATATACTGAATATACTCTTTATTTTATTAATCGAATTCAAAAATTAATTTATTAGAAATTATTTTCCTCTTTAAACTGGCCATATATAAATTTTATAAAATAAAGTTAAATATAAAAAGATTCTCTAATAACGTGCAAATATTAAAAAAAAAAATACAATCGACTTACGGATGACACTTGGGATGTCACGTTTCTTCTTCCCACCTGATAGAGTTTTGTATTTGAAGGTCTCTGATGAGCATAAATAGGATTTAAAAACTGAAGCTTTTGGGCTCTGGTATGCTTTGGGAAGATATAAAGAGATTGCTGCAGAAAAATATATGAGAAGCATTAATGAATGGCAATACACTCTAGATTAGAATTGGGCTTAGCTAAATAAAGATGATTTTTGGCTTAAGAAATGTACTATTAAAAATAATTCTTAATTATAAATAAACTTCAAAAAAGATTTCGTATAAATTTTAAATCAATTTCAATAACTGATAAGTCACGCTCTAAAAAAAATTCTCAACTTTATTGCGTGGTCCACAGTAAAAAATCGACGACCGAACATTTTCATAAAATGTTTCCCAGACTATCCTTCATACCTAATCGTTTTGAAATCAATTTTTTATTTATACCGACTAAAAACAAGTTCACATAAAACACGTTATGTACACTCTAAATAAAGAGCAGACTGTTTGTATGATGAATAATCTGATTTTCACTGCCTACTAACGTGCGAATCATTAGCAATCCAAATTAAATTTGTAATCATAACTTAAAGAGCTTTCCATTCTTAAAATTACATTATTAAAGCTTCAAAAAGCAAACGATTTTCACATTTCCTTGGCATTCAAAATTGCTGACAAACTTTTTTTTTCAGATATTAAAACAAGAATTAATCTTTTTTTCTTCAAAATAACGTAGCATTTTCGAATGTGCTTTAATTTTTTGTAAAAATAGATCCGCTTTCAGATTTAATAATAAAACGTCCGTGACATATGAAGCTCTTATATTGAAATGATAAATTATTTTGGATCTCAATGACAACAAAGACTGTCTTGCCATAAAATGATATTTGTTTTTATTACATTTGCGTATGAATAGAACAGTACTTAAGTGAATTTTTGTCGTCTCCAGATTCGTAGCATTTTGCTTTCTTATTTTAAATTGTTTTCTAGCAATCTTGGCATTATGGCAGGCGAACCTGATTTTTATGTTTTTTACTTGCATCCATATAAAGATTTTTAATTTAGATACCGCAGAACGTTTCTCGTAAAGTTCGTCAAATCATTTGATAAGTTTCAAATAGGAACTATAAAAAAACAAACTTTTTGCAATTATTTAAAAACTTCATTTACGCTATACTTTCTACTGTATACCATTTGAGATTGTGAGATTATTTTATACTTAAGAAATATGAAATATAAACTCATTATACTAATCCAATTAAACGTAGATCATAGAGACAGAATTCAGTTCTTCAGATTTATGATTTATTATAAATGGATGAGTATAGTAAATAAATAGTTTTTCTCTATTTTGAAAAATAAAACACTTACACTTAAAACAACCTTTGTATTATTTTATAAGAATAATTCGTGATCGAAAAAATCACGGAATTGTAGATTCGAATCTGTTGACAAATGTTTGAGTGAGATTAAAAAACCACTTTGCTTAGGAACCTACATTGAAAATAATAAGTATAAATTATTTGAATGTCATCAATTTACTCCTAAAAATATTTGTTTCTATAGAAGGGAACGACCTTACTCCTCCCTCGGGCTCGGAATATGATTAAATCTTACGCGTCAGATACCAATGTATTAATGATAAGTCGAATAGAATAATGATACCCAAATTGATTTTTCATTGATGCCAAAAATATCTGTCGCCAGCCATCATTACTTAGTCATAAATTGTAATGGAATGAGACACTCACTAAAAGGTTTTCAAGGTATCCATTACAAAGTTCTCGACTCTGACCTTTCGGTTGATACATGGTAGAGTTTATTCTTGGTTGGTGAGTTTTATGGAGTGCGAAATTGCATTCTTTAGACAGCGGAGGTCTCGCTTCTCTGGTGGAATGAGACGATTCATGGTTTCCGTCCATTCTGTCCGACTTGTACATTTACTTAATTGAATGCGCTGATTCTCAAATGTAGTATAAAATGATTAAATTATCAAAAATGAAATATTTATTCAATTGGAAAAAATATATATTCTTAACAAGTCACTGCTAACGAAGCTTCCTGGACCACCCACTGTGGTTCGATGGGTAAGAGCTTGGCTTTACGGATAACGTGAGTCTGGGTTCACATCCCGGGAAGATCCATATCAAATTTAGTTTTTTTTTTAAATTAAATTTTAGCATGGTTGTTCGTAATGGAAATTTTCTACTTATTTCTAATGACTTACACAAAGTCTCATCAAGTTGCAATAGCTGTAACTCCATTTTAAAAATTAAATAATAATAAAAATACGATAATGTTCACAGTTATAGGCTGGGCACTTATTGTAAAGATAGGCTGACCGCTTGGTGCATTCAAGAGAGAAAATCTGACTGCACATACGGACGCATAAATTAGTGTCAAGTGTGATGCATCAGGCTTATTCACGATCTTGATCAGTAGTATAAAGAATAGGCCCTATTAAGCTTTGTAAAACTATATGTTGGATTGGGCAAGCCATGTAGATAGCAAACAAAGACTTTAAAGCGACTCGTTGTGAGACTACGGGTGCTACAGATAGGTAGCGTGGTCATGAAACCAACAGGCTTTTAAAAATCTATAATTAGAAATGGAGTACTGAAGATCAGACCAAACGGAGGAGGTCGGAGCTCGATTTTAAGCTACAGTGCCATTGAGAAGTAATTTTTTAACTATTTTTATCATAGTTAGCTAATTATTGAAATGCTTATGAATTGAATACGTAAAATGCTATTATAAATACACCCATCTCCGATTTAGGCGGAGTTTTTTTTACAAGGATATATTTGAACGCTCTCAAGAAAAATGTGATTCGGAAATGTAGTGTAAAAATTAATCGATCCAAATATTGAATATGTTCTCAAATAATGAAGAGACTTGCGAATTACTTGTGCACAGTATAAAAAAAAATTAATGGAGAAGATCGGTATACTGGTTGTTAGTCAAAAACTGGCTGTTTTTAGTTATGAATTCGGATTGAAAGATTTTAATACGCCTTCTGAAAAAAAAAGTTTAGCTAAATTATATGTTTTTTAACATACTTTAAACATTATATGCATCAATTTAATTCCGTTCAAAGTTACTTTTGAGAAAAAAAAAGAAATATAAATTACAACTGATTAAGTAGACCCTTTTGAATGTGTGAATCGAATTTTTTAATCATTTTAGAATTTCATAAAATTGTTAAAACGTTAAGTAATAGTTTTTTTTTAATAAAATGAATTTCATGATTATCGACAATTACGATAATGTTAAAACAAGGTCTTTTGAAAAAACGCCTAGAGCAATGTGTTCAAATAATATATCCGATATTTTTTTCATGAACAATTGAATATTCGCTCGAGCCGACCTTTTATATAAAACTATGAGTAAGCTTAAAAACAATTCTCAATTAAAGTTGCAAAAAAAATATTTTTAAATGAATAAAAAACATACAGATCCCGCTTCGGAAAAGTTTATTAACGTTTGGGAAGGATTACCATTGCAATCATTGAAGCAAAATATTATCGAGACCGTCAATTATTTTATTCGTCGTTGGGGGCCATCATTTTTAATAGAAATACAGACCTTCCCATTTTATTAAAATAAAGTACGGAATGAAACATGTAAATTCCATTATTGATTATATTATTGAACCTTTTTTTATTATGCAAAAGGAGAACTTATTCGAAATATAAAATAAAGATTTGACATTATTGAACAATTGTGTTTTTTTATTGATATACATATTTGCTATTTCACTTGATGCGAAACCGTTTAGTTTATTTATAACAGAGGTTCACAAACTTTTTTATGAAAGGCACAATTTTAAAATCAAAAATATTTCACCTCGTACTGGAGGTATCTTATCAGAAGTTCTTTTTTTTGAGGAACCGGTTGCTACTCAGTTGTTAAAACTTTGTAGGGATAGAAATGATAAAGCTAGGAAAAGACTAGTGGGTAGCTAATCACATAGTTTTTTAAGGGCCTTAGCGAAATATCTTTCAACTATATGTGAACTCTCGAGAGGTGAAGTGAGCCAACTAGTAAAATGGTAAAACTTTTTTCATGGGCTTGTACAATCACGTCTTTATATGGTGCTTTAGTGGATAGCATATTTTTAATGCGTATTAACTGAGGTTACCTCTTTTTTTACGATACTTTAAGACGAAGATACTTTTCCATTCTAAAGAGCCAAATAAAATAGCATTTGTTGAACTAAAATACTTTGATTTTTTTCATCTTAAAATAATTTAACATAATTTGAAATAGGTTTTTGATTAATATTTCTCATGATCCATACTGCTTGCGAACAATTTAAAAAAATGGTCCTTTTATATATAATCTTCCGAACGTGGCGTTATGATTGATAAAAACTGAATTCTTATTACTTAACGGAACCTTTAATTGAAGTTTTCAATCAACTCGCCTGTCTTTGGTTTGTTGAATTTGAAACGAAAAATCTTAAATTATTTTCGAAGATAATGAGCTGTGACAAATCAAACATTTCAAACTCACCAGACGCTTTTCAAAGAATCGAAAAAGTTTGCTTCTGATTGCGATTGACAGGCTGTAGTAATTACTATTTTTTCATTTTATAATAATAAACCTAACGCTACTCAAAAATTGAGAGGGAAAATTTATTACTATAATGGAGAATTTGTCAACAATTGTTAAGAAAGTCTGCTTGTTAAATAGCTGAACCAAATCAAAAGTTATGCGGATGTTTGATGATTTTATCCAGGGGACGGCGGACTGCGAATGCATATTTACGGTCTGGCTCGAATTCGGCCAGATGATGCATTCGTTGATTGAGTCACAAATCATTCTGAAGCTGTTCGCTGTTAATATTTTAAAATAATAAAACACTCTTTTGTACTTATTCCACAATTATTTATTAGGAGACAGGTTCTGAATTTCGTAAATAATTATGAAAAAAAATCATTTTGATCATATAAAGCGCTAGGTTTTAGCCCCAGTTTGATAAATTTTTTTTAGATGCAATGTATAATAAAGTCATGGTCAATTGTCAATTGAGAGTGAGGTCTGAAAGTCCTGTAAAAATACTGGTGATTTAAGTATTGTGACAGGGGAAGCAAGAATGTAGAGTGACAACCCAAAATATAGTTTTAGGAAAATCTCAGACTTTTACATTTTTAGATCATTATATTTTTTAGTAATATTATTATTAACTGTAAATATTTAGCTAGTGTGTCTGAAAAATATGTATACAAATTATATTTTATTTAGGTTTTACCTTTTTTACTATATACTTAAAATCATCTGGATAAATAAATATCCTCAAGATTATTTCCTGTCCCGTCAAGTATTTTTTTACGATCTGGGGCTTAAGAATTTTTTTACACATTACAAGTTTAAATAGAAGTTTTCTGACACATGACTTAAACATATTTAGAACCGATAAAAATAAAATAAAGTACTAAGCCATCAATAATTCGATTGGTATTTAACCATAGTTCCTAGACATGTGTCATTTATTTCTGACGTCTTTATAATAAAAAAACTTTCCTTTATATAAATTGTGATACGTTTTCCTTTTTCTTGGAAAAAAGTAATGTAGTCCCAGATCGTTGACAAAATTGCCTGAATTGGCTACAAACTAACCATCTACGATTGTTATGTGAACGGAAAATGGAATTTGGTTGATAGCGGATGTCTATTTATAAAATTACTTGACAATATTAAGAAATATGACAGAGATAGATTTTAGGAAAGCAAGAAATTTTTTTATGAAAAAAAATTGATGCAAGTATTAAAACACAAAATGATTTATCTCTATTGGAAGCAAAAATAGAATAAAGTAGAAAACAATCTTTAAAATTAAAAGCGATCCAAAGCTTTTGGTAGCTGTTATAATATGTCTTTCAACAAAAAGCGTTACTAAGCACACAATGATCTCAGGATCTTATGACTTTTGGAGATATTTAAATTTTCACAAAAAGCATATTATTTTTTATTATTTTATGTACAATTTCAAATCATAACGAAAAAAAGGCTTAATTTTACAACTAATGGCGGATTGAAAAATAATTTATATTATTTACCTCCATGACTTTTTATCAGATAACTTTGATATTATTTATTTTTAATTGTAAATCTAATTTTAACTTATTATTAAGACTTTAAAATTTATAGATCTATCTTTTGGAGATTTTGTTTTCGAAATAAGGTGAAAATAACATAGTAGCATGCCACCGTCAGAACGAGTAATGACAATGGCTTGAATCCGACATAGCTATAAAATTAATATTATAATACTTGTGAAACAACATCCTTTGCAACATTAACGCTATATTTTTTTTTTACTTATTTAATTTAATAAAAACTTACAAAGTTTTGTACTATAAAATGTCGGTTCCTGTAATTAGCTTTACTGTTGAGACCGATTTCCGCCGGAAGGCATGTAAAAGCTTCAGAATGCTCTTAAAGTTTGCGTGTCAAGAAAATCAAGTAAGTTATTGGAAGGCATGAGGGTTCAGTTCACTATGATGTCGAAAGCACATTACCCCATAAAAACTTTCAGACTTTTTGAATTAAATACGTGACAATAAAATTGTCATGGTGATGTTTGAAGGCGTTACTTTGGAGCTTTGTTACATTGTTGCTGAAGTAGCGCAACTTTTAAAGCTCCCTGAATTACAGCTGTCAGCTATATTGAACTGATGAAAGTGGTTTATCACTTATTGCGTGCTATTTATGTTTATTCGTGTAAGTTTACGAGGTAGTATTTCTGAATTGAAGTATTTCTTTAATTTTATATTTTCAGTGATATATAAATACGCTATTACAATTTTCCGTTGTTGCGGAAAAAGCGTGGTTTTTACAGTTGATACAATGTTTTACATTATTATTTATTTCTCAATTTTATAATATTAAATATTTGCAATGTGAAATACCGTTTTCCGATTCTAAGGAAAAGCATTAAGACTTCATCAAGATTACTAAGTTATTGAATGAATACTATTTTTAATTTAATTTTTATACAATTAAATTCTTTCATCGATTGTGAAATAAATACTTAACTAACAATTCGAGTCGAAGATTTAAATTTTTGATCATATGACAACAGCAAGTCTACGAACCGTTACCACTCGGTTATGACTTGAGAATGTAATACCGGTGTAACTGAAACAGTGAATAAGATTGCGGTAACCAATGTGTTTGTTTATGATCGAAATACTACTTTTTAAAATGCAAAAAATACCGATATTTAGATATTGAAAATTAACGGAAATCGAATTTTGAATGTAGATTACCAATGATATATTTTAATATACTAGTTGTTCCCGATAAGTTGAAATATTTTTAATATATTAAAGAAATTGATCCATATTGACTGGTTTTAGAACTGATGAACCAATTAAAATAATATTTTAAAAACCCGTAAAATATTTATTAAAATCACCAGTGTATTTTATATGAAATATCATTTTTGTTTTCTTTTCAGGAGAGCCAAAAACAGATTCACCAGTCATTTTTCACTCACTTTTAAACAGGTGACATTTGGCTTCCTGATTTAAGTTTTAATTTTGTAAATTATTTTATGTGTTTTTCATAAGATGCATATTGAAATATCTTTGCATCCATTGCTCCGCCAAAAATCGAGTTAAATTATGGCTGTCGAGAAAAAATCAGTTATTACGGGGCTGATCCGGTATTGCAATCCTAATTTTCCGAATTATTTTGTTTTCTTTTTAAAGTATCAGTATTGATAATTTTCAATACTGATATTTAAAATGAAATACCGAAAAAATGGTATTGATATATTCAGACAGTATAGCAATACTTATGTTATATACTTAAGTTATGACGATCGACAATAACTTATTGATAATAATCATCAGCGTCTACAAGTGGATCATATTAACGAATTTTGCATTCAAGTGGATTGTATTTTTTTAATGCAATTTTAATACTGCAACCATTTTTTTGGCATCGGATACACATTAAAGAATTTACTTACTCAAATAAAATAAAATATTTCTGGGCTTTATTACTACAAGTGTCTATTTCAGATTTTGGTAATTTTGAATTAAAAATCAGTAAATATCATAAAAGAGAAGCTAATTTGTATATCTAAATAATGTAGCAACATACTTTGCGCCAAGAAATGCCTATGTTCACATACGTATATGATAAAAAGTTAAGATTTATTAGTAAAAGAGGTGTTCTTTGTTTGCTTGGACAGTGAAAGTACGGAAAATCACTACTTTACTAGACTAAATATGTATTTTGATACCACAAATAAACAAACAATTGCCTTTACTGAACATTTAATATATTTGACATAAGAACTTTTAGCATTAGGCCCCAGATTAAAGGGTGTGTTGTTTTCACCCAAAGTGTTATTTTTAGTTGTCTCTAGCTACTGTAAAAGCTCTTGTACAACTAGTTTTTTTTATACTTTATCATTCTTACACTACTCTTTGTTAGGTTTGGCAATATAGTAACAGTTAGTTCTCATTTAACATGGCACTTAACAAATCACATTTTACTATATTTACTAAAGGATTTTACTTTCCTACTATCAAGAAAATTACCAAAGTAATAAAATGCTTAAATTTGTCATTTATTGTTTTATCATAAAATTTTGTTTCAAAGACTTCTGAAGTAGTTTCTGCTTACTTACTTATTTGCCCTCAACTCTTTGTGCTTAAATTTTATTTTATAAATAGCGTCAAATTTTCTACAACCTTGGGTTACTTAATATCGAAGCATAGTTCATAGTTATTGTTTAAGTGGTATAATATCACAACTAACAACAAACTGTCATCATATCATAAACATGCATAGAGATATTGCAAAATTTACTCAAATTCTCAGACCTGTCGTCAACATTACTTTGCATCATCGTCATATTTCATTTTGTTTTATGAGACCAATTATGTATACAAACATAGCTGCACTGCGTTCATATACAACTCATTAATTAGTATATGATATAAATGTACCGTATGAAAATTTTGATATTCACTATTCATGATTCTGTTTCTATTCCAATGTCAACACAGTTTTGTTAAATGATATATGAAATATATAAACAACAGTATCAAAACTCACAATCACCATGTTCAGTGTTTTTTTAGATAAGTATAAACACCCTCATTTTCGAACAGAAATCGATAAATCGATCCAAAAAATACTGCCCGTACTAGGACTCGAGCCTATGAGATCCATCACGGTAGTTAACGACGTTTACCACTACGCAACGGATCCGACAAACTGGTCTGTGATGTAATCAGAAATAAAGTTGTATGCCTATTTAAATGCATGAAATACATTTAAGATATTATCCGAATCACAATTTATTTAGCAAGGGTAGCAAAAACATATTTCAAAGATATAGTATACCGTAAACAAAGTGTACTGGATATCAATCGTAGATTTAAAATTCGTTTACATACAAAAAATGATAAAATAATTGAGTATAGAATTAAGACATTCTTATTTTATTTTTTATATTTTGACAATTACCAGCTTTAACACTGGCTGGTGATTTATTTTCTATTCTGATCGTTTCATCTTTTTTGTTTACAAAAAAACTGAACTAACTACTAAGCACAATTATTTTGAAGAAGTTTTAACGGTTTATTATAAATAGGCTCAGATAAAATTTGCTTATGTTTTTTTTCCACAAATCGATTTATTTTCAATAAATGGATTATTCAAAATTTTTAACGTATACTTTTCTTTAAATAAACATAAGTTTATCGAAAATATGATGTGATAACTCAAGGAACCCTTCGAAATAAAATTGGTAAGACTAAATACGATCAAAAGAGGTAATTTATTTTTCCAGCTGAACCCACATATTTTTGTAAAAATAGCTACATTTTTCCAAAATATACAATAATACACCCAAGAGATCGAAATAAATAATTCAAAACAAATAATATTTGCCTTATTTTGTTCGGTAAATGTATCTAGGGTGATTCATTTAAAGACTTGTTCAACGGAAGGGTAATCGCGACCCGATTACTATATGGTTCTATGTGAAAAAAAATTATGAAACATAAGTAACAATGCGGCAGTTTTCCAAGTACCATTGTTGGTATACATTGTTATTTATGTTTCGTCAAAATTTTTCACATAGAATATGGTAGTACTTTGGTCGCGTAATGTATTTTCTAAATATGTTACACAAAAGGTTTGTATTTTGGAAATCAATGTAAAATGTAAGATTAAAAGTGATAATATCCATTTTTTAATCCAGCGGCCGACTAGGTAACACTTTCGTGGAGTCACAAGTTTAATCCTGGATTCATTTAAACGTTGAGTTTCAATCAGGGTTTTTAATTAATCCCCACACACACATTCTGGTCCTGAAAACAAGCGCAGAGTGCGTCTTTCTATCATTATCATTCTTAATAATGAGTTTTTTTTTACATAAAATCATTGAATAACAAACATTTAATAGAAGAAGAAAAATCAACCTGTAAACCATACATGGTTCTTTTCGAAAAAAGGACATTAAGTAACCAAATCGTACATACATATATTATCCACTTAATTTAATAATGGTATTTCAAATATGTACTGAGAACGCTTATGAATAAAATAGGGCGGTAAACACAAAATGCGTAAAAAGATAACACGATTTAAAGCACCATCTCGTAGGCTTACAGGAAAATATCTCTCTTGAAAATATTATTATGATTTTCTGCAAAATTTTAATATGATCTTTTCTGTGAATACGCGAATTATTGTTTGCCCGCACTTTTATTAAATATTCAAATGGACCTTTAAGCTTCGAACCTTTAATAAACGAAAGAAAAACATGGAAACATATTTCGTTTCCGTAGGGCTAAGGACATTTTTGATTTGGTCAAATTGCTTTATTGTTTTCTTAGGATGTGTAAAGAGCTCGTTGAAAATTTGTATATTTTTGATGTTTTAAAAAGAAGCAAACCTGACGCAGAATATTGTAATTTTGTAGAATGATAATAAATTTTCCTTCGCATATATTTTTCATTGATTCAAAATATTCACAGGCTATGTAAAACCAGCAGTGATTTAAAAAAAGGAAAATACATTTACTTTCTTTAAATTTAGCGTAAACTTATTTCCAATATATAATTAACTTTAATTACTTACTTATTATACTGATTGTGTTAGAATTTGTGACACGGATTTTGTTAATCAGTCTCATTAATCTATACATATTTATCAAATCAAAGTTACAGAATGAGATAAGTGATATTAGTGTTGTAGAAACATTTCAGATATTTATTGATTGTTCCGGACCGGGAAAAATCTTTATTCTTACATCACATAAGTTCTCTCTAAAGCAATTGCTTTTATTTTATTAAGTTTAATTTAGAGTATATATTACTATTTTTTGTTTTCAGTGTCTTTAATGAATATTATCTATTTTTTAATTATTATATTGTATTCATTTTATTTTCTATTAATTTGGCTTATCTTTTAATTTCTGATTCACAGCTTTTTCCACGAGATATTTATCACTTAAATTTTGGAAAATACATTTTTTATTTTTAATCTGTATGATTTTAATAAAATTTTGACTTATTTTTTGTACTAATTTATGTTTACACAGTGGCATAATATTTTTTATTAAATATATTTTTTCTATGAATAAGCCGGTTTGAATTTATTTTGCATCACTTGATAATGTTTGTGATCACTAAGTCGTTACTGATCTTCAAAAAAAGCGTTTTATTTTTTAAATTAAATTATTATTAAAACTTACATCAAGTTCATAACCAACAACGTGCGAATATTTTTCAAATTCAATAATCATCATTTACAATCATGAAACGTAAATGATATAAATTGGGAACTAACTTTTAAAAAATATGAATACTGTTATGTATACTCGACATCATGTCATAGAGCAGGGTTTCTCAACGTGGGCCATGTGCCCCCCCAGGGGGCCACAGAGATTTATTTTTGTTTTGGGGAGCCACAATACAGCTTAGGGGGGCCACGGGCATTTATAAAACGATACAGGGAAGAGCATAATGGCGGACGTCGCGCAGCTATTTTTTGTATATCCGTAAATAAAATAAATTACTGGCATTCTAGATTTGAAAATCTCGTAAGAGCTATAAAAAAACGTGGGTTTTTGAAATCATCATGTTCATGGGAAGACAAAACAATGGTATGGGGGCCACAGAAAAATAAAGACACTCAAAGGGGGCCACGCTCCCAAAAAGGTTGAGAAACACTGTCATAGAGTATTAACATAGTACTATAATTGCAACAATAACCTTTCAACGCCCAAAACCGATATCCTACACTTTCCCAGTCAGTTCAAATCAAAGTTCAAATCGAACGGTCGTCAAACCCAGTAGAGACCTCTTGATACTCACGTTGTTATTATTCGACTATAAGATTAGTGATTTATTTAAAAGTTTACAATTATGATATATGGAATAAAAGTTGAACCAACATATAAAAGTGTTTTAGTAAAAAAATATTATCCATAACAATACTATCAATTATGTTATTACTATCATAACTTGATATATTACTTTACGTTAAGGAAACGCGTTATTTTACGTCAAATGAACTCACGTTAAATAGCACTAAAGTGCCACATCATTGACTTTACCGGAATATCATTACAGAGGCTTCACTTATTCAGCGTGGCACTTTTAGTTACTTATCTTATGTGGGCTGAAAAAATATCAAAGCGACCCCGAGGGAAATTTCCACATAAACTGAACATAAAGGATTGCGGTACTCCCGGCACGCCCCTAAAAGCGACTTTTGTGAGCTTTCTCTGGGGTATTTTACTTCATTTAGTTAAAGATTACCTTTGTAAAATAAAGAGATCAGCATTTCATCCCGCTAAATTCTAGCGCACATCGAAAAAATAACATTCATTCAAAGCTGTGCTCTCATTACAACTGTCGCATTCTTTCACACTTTATTTCCTCGAATGAAAATTAATAGAATCGTAGTCAATTTGAATCGTTCAAATTATGTACATTCACACAGATTTTGTCACTAACGACCCGGGTTTCGCCTTTCAGGTCAGTTCAAGTTCACCCGTGGACTTGAACGCCTGAAGATGCCGAAAGGCGAAACACGGGTCGTTAGTGACAAAATCTGTTTGAATGTACATAATTTGAACGATTCAAATTTAATATTGAAATTCCACCAAGCACCTTCAGTCGAAATTTTAAATTATATAAGAATCTTGGTAGATCAAACAAATATCTGAGGCATCAATGAGCCCCTGAGAGGTAAAGTGAGCCAAGTAGTATTTTATGAAAAAATACGTTGGATGCATTTTTATATTCTACAAGTCTTACAATTTATCAGTGTAAATACACACTGCTATAGTGTTATCTCCCTAAAATATAAAAATATGCAATCCACCGAAATGCACCATGCAACGACGTTATTGTACTTAAAAGTCCGATAGAAAAGTTTAACCTTTTTACGACTTGATTCACTTCATCTCTCGAGGCCTCAATTGAAGTAGGCCGTAACTTTTTAGAGAGTAGTTTGTCAGTATACTTACACAATCATAATGTCATTTCTACACTGTCTAGCGCTCCTTAGTAAGTTTATACTATTATTAGTTATTTCGTTCATTGACTAGTCAAAGTGCATGTGAATTTTTACAATGTAAGCTTTAACTAAAACTGCTAGTTGATTTATATATTAACGAGATTTCATACACCTACTTAAACTCTCATATATTCTAGTTCTATAAAGCCTGCAACATATGTATTTCAAACATCGATTTATGACCACTATGCCATCTCAATATGTTACTTATGAGTTCAATATTTTTAATTATTTAACTATATAGTATACATGAACGTGCAATACGTTGATATTTTTTGTTTATTTTTAAATGTCTGTCAATGCTTTACGATTTTTGGTCTCGCATATTTTATATGCATTAAAACTTTTCATTAAATGCTTTGAGCAAGTTATTTATGAATTCATAAAAAATGTTTATATGCGCACATTCTCGCATCTCGCTGCAATTTTGAAAATTTTGCTGAAGCTTTACGTCTCTACAGATTTGTATTATGAATTCGCATATTGTAATTTATACCCACGATGTTATATTTATTCGTTGAATAATATTAAAAGCGATCACGACAATGTTAATAAAAGTAATAATTTAGTCTGGGAAACATCGCTTTATAAGCAGGATATTTATGAAAAAATAATTTACCGATAACGATTGACATGTTGGTCGAATGTAGCAATGGTCAAAAATTTTTAGCAGGTTGGATTTTAATCTCTCTGGCTATCCTTTTGAAATTATTATAACCCAAGTCAAAAAATCTTCGATTTTAATTGAGAAATAATATTAAAATAAATACGTTTAATACACGAAAATACACGTATCAAATTTGAATATTACATTAAGAATATCTATGAAATAAGTTTCGAAGAAGCGCATTTATAAAAATGAAAGTATTTTCACGTATTGAAGCAAAACAAATATTGCTTCGTTATATAAGTTGGCGAAAAATCAAATGATAATTTTTTTTATACATCGTAAACGTTCATGCCTTCGAACAGAAATTGGTAACGATTGAAAAAATGCTGTTCGTACTGGGATTCAAATTCGAGAGGCCCGACATGGAAGCCAACAACGTTGACTACTGTGCCATGGGTCGACACTTTTAATTTTAATTAGTGAAAATATATAATCAAATATAACAACGTGAAAGAATATAACAGAATTCTGCTTATCGTTAAAGTTTGACTAATCAATCGACTATAACAACAATGAACATAACCACAATTGTTATGTACATTTTATACTTACTTTAAAATTTCAGACACTCCTTTAATTATTGAATAATAACTCTTTTAAGTTTTTAAAATAAAATAAAAAAGATCTTAGCAAATCATTTTCTCGTTAATTTTAGTTGCATTGAGGCTTGATAAAATATAAAAAAATCGAATGCGTGGGTATCTCTCTTAGCATGAATATGTAATTTTTGAAAATCCTAAATTAGTTTTATTGAAAAAGACGTTTCAGACTGGCCACTAGAGCTCTTCGATTTTCTCTCGAACTTTATTTGCAAACGGTGGGTGGTAGCTGATAAGTGTCATAAAACGAAAATTCGATTCAACGTCACAAAATTTAATTGAGTGTCACATAAGTCGATGCAAGTTGACACTTCATAACCGCCAGTGCTGCACTGCAAATACTGACTTGAGGTTTCACACCCACAATCAATGAAATTCTTCTTTTATTTTAAACTATTTGTTAGAGCACAACATTCAGATAAAAAATCATGACTTAACTTATCTTGTTAAAAAATAGCATTGTAGTATCAACGGCCATAAGACTTTAGATTTAGCGAAACTTCTTTTATAACTTGCCTTTTTACTGTTTAGTCAGGCGCTGATGAACACATTGACGATATTCCAGTGAGTGATTTGAGTTATGCATTAAAAACACTAACACCTAGAATAAAATGAGTATTACAAGGTTCTATTTGCAAAATTTTGACGAAACAGAAATAAAAATATGGCAGTCTTCCAAGTAACATTTTTGTTATACATTGTTATTGCAATCACTTACGATTTTCAATAAATTCAAATTAAACTATTTCAGTCTTACATTGTAGATAGGACATTAACACTTTAATCTTTATTTTTTAATAATCTTATCGATGGATTAGTTCTATAGGGCTAGAACTATAAATCGGTAGTTTTGACATATGCCTGATCAAAGTTTTGACGTATCTTAACTGAATTGTATAAAAGTGATAATTATTATAAATCTCATATTTTAAATAAATCATTGAACTCAATTCAGTCCAAACTTATTAAAACGTTGAAAAAACCATAACATGATAGTTTGAGCTGTATTTATTTGGAACTGAGGTAAGATTGTTTATATTTATTCTTTGTTTACATGTAGACACCTACTTCCCGAGAGAAACTAGTAATATGTTCTAATTGTACTTTTGTGGAGCTACAGACAAAAGAAAGATATTCGAATATAATGGGTAATATAACTCAAAATATCATTTTTTTACTATGTAGCTATCTATGCTATGAAATATCTTTCTATAAGTTTATGTACTTATTTTCGACTATCGATAATTAATAATAATTTTATGATGAAAAGGAGGCCAATTTTTGTGGAAAAATGAGCCCCCAAAAGGTGAAGTAAGCCAACTAGTAAAATGGTAAAAAAAAGTCTTTAACTTTTAAGTATAATCACGTTTTTACTTAGAGGTTTGGTGGATTGCATATTTTTATTTTACGGAGATAACACTATTACAGTAAATATTAACTGAGGTTATTTTACTTTTACAATAGTTAAAAACGTTTAGAATATCACAACGCATCTAACTTACTTTTCACTTGGCTCACTTCACTTTTAGTGGACCCAAATATTATAATACAACAATATTTTTTTAACTCTGAAAAGTTAGTCGTGGGAAATTCTGGTTTAATTGATTACTAATTAGAAACATTTAAAAATATTATTTTACTCTTATTCATTTAAAAATTAAATACGTATATGCAAAAACATTATATATTAATAGATATAGTATTATTTCAATGATATATTACATACATATACCTATTGTAAAACCTTATTTGGCCCATTTACGAATTAGTCGTAGAGTTACAAAATGAAAAAAATAGCTTTTATGGCTGATTAATTGTTTCTACTGGAGGGATTCTTTTTTTAACATAGAATTACATATGTTGTGTAATTAAATTTCGCACGTAACGCCACTGCTAAGTACATTACATATTGCAATCTGCAGTAAAGCGTTGCGAAGGGCTGTGGCACACGACACTTACAATTTAAAAATCGACACAGCTCAATTTAAAAATCGAATTTTTACTCCATTCCAACTATCAACCACACATTTATTGAGCTCATATCAACTAAATCTTATTATTGGATTTATTGACACAATAGCGTTTCACAAAAGTGAAAAGCTCTTTAGCTGCCAAAAAAAAATACAAGCAGACATAAAAATATTTAACTAGAGCTTAAATACAATTTTATGTTTTATTTTTATTGGTGTGTTTGAAACAAATAAAAATATTTCAAGAGAATTTGGGGGTTTAACCAGGGTTCTTAAAAGGAACATTACTGAGCATTTGAAATTTATAGATTTTTGATTGTGTCAATACTTTAGTCGAAAAAAAATCAAAATATTTTTCTCTCACAAGTGAAAAATATTAAAAATTGGGTTGAAAAGTATTCATTTGTAATCAGTGCTTTTTTTGAAAAAAAGGTACCGGAATTCACTTGTTGTCAAGATTTTTTCTGTCAAGATGGGGGTTCGTCGAAAAAAAACATTTTTTATTAAAAAACGATTTTTATGTATAGCTAAGATTTCGTTATGTTATAATGTACATTTTTATACCAAGTCCGCTCCCAATATGGAGCATATGGACTCCTAATGGAATTTATCTCAACAGAAATGTTTCTACGAGAACTGCTTGTTACTCAGTTGCTCAACCTTTCTTTTTCCACAGAGAGTAGGTATAGAAGGAAAGGGCTAGGACAGGACTAGTGGTTAGCTCATCGCTCTCGGTACGCCCCGTTTATAGGATAGGATAGGTGGTAGGGGGGAATTCAAGACATCACATACATCCATGCCTTTGAACAGAAATTCATAAATCGATTGAAAAATCAATTTATAAAACTGTCCGTACTGGGATTCGAACCCGTGCCCTTCGTAGCGGTAGCCAACGATGTTGACCACTCAACCACACAGGCGGCATATATATACATACTACGCTATATTTTTTTAATAGATTTCGCGAACAAACTCACAATAAATCAAATTGCGTACGTCTTCGGATTGTTACATATCGACTGTGGAAAGGAAAAATAACGTATCCCGCAGTTTTTTCAAAACAGTTTTTTTTCAATAATCACAATCTATACAACTTAATACACATCATACCAAAAGGATATAAGTTGAAAATGCCGAATTAGTATCTAAATTTAGCCTTTAAGTTAAAAATAGAAGGCCATGCGGGAATTGGGATCAAGAAAAAAGAATCAGATAGTCAATTGAAAACTAGTTTGTGAATATTGAATAACTTACATTTGGCAACGAATCATCAAAAACGTTTTTTGCGTCTCCTTTAAAAATATATATGTGTGGATTTCGTCTTTTTTTCCTTTTCACAGTCGATATATTATGTGAGTAGTAGTGATTTATTTATTATCCAGAAACCCTTTATTTAACAAAATAAGATGAATTTATTTTAATCTCATTGCAATTATACGTTTAGAATTTGTTTATCTGTGAGTAGGAAAACCCATCACATTTTCGTTTTGTTTTAGAGCGATCGCAATTCATTCTAAGTGCTTATTCAACATAATAAAAAAAATCAATTCTCTTTCGTGTTTATATTATTCGGAGCCATCCCTATTCAATTCAGGCTACGAAAGATAAATTCAAATTGAGCTTTTACTTATTCTTTTTATTTTACTTGGCAAGGCTAGCTATCCTGTGCTTTGTTTCAGTATTTTTTTTATAAACGTCCAGAAAAATGACCACAAAGTAGAAATAAAGCATTTTACACTAATGGGGGAAACTGGCACAAAATACGTGAGTATTCTTCATCACGTTAGAAATGTACTGATTTTTTTTATGTGAATCTTTCAATAAAATATAATTTTAAATAATCTCATTTGGAGCTTTTTCTCTAGGATATGAAAGAGAAAAAATGATAATTTTGGAATTATTGAATCTATTGTATGGAAAGTATTAAGTTTGTCAAATCATTAGCTTTTTAATTACGTTCTACAAATAGGTTAAAAAAATCAGTATAATATTAGATTCAAATTGATTAATTGTAAATGTAAATGATTAAATAGATAAGGATACTAAGAAAGCTATTAATAACGGCAATGATAATCGTCCATCATAGAAAATGAAAAATGTTTTTTTACTGTAGTCTTTCATGAAAAGAATACAGAGCAGTTTTTTTTTCAGAAAACAAGTTTGCTAATATAATGTCTCTGCGGCAAGAGTAATGTTGTCGGTCAGAACCACTCAAGCAAAATGTTGTAAATGAAAATATAGTAATATAATGCTAAAAATAAAAGCTTTTTGAAATACATACAAGGTATTATTTTTAATAATATTCTATTGATTTAAAAGAAAATATTCCATACTTAAATCACAATACTAAAGAATTGATGAAATCGGACAAGAAAAACGACGATTGTTTTATAAAAAAGTGATTTGAAACTTAATAAAAAAATTATATTACAAAGATACAACGTTTTTCTTGTTGAATAAATAAATTGTAATGTTTTCAATTAATTCGGTGGTAATTTCATAACATGTTTCGTTTCTTTCTAAATTTATTTTCTATTTTTTGTATTTAAACTAAGTAGATGCAACAATACTTTTATTGATGCTGTGAATTAAACACGCTTTATAAATGATCGAGTATGATTACTTACGAATATAACTGTTACATTTAAAATTTATAAAAATAATTTTCATTTTAATAATCTGTTTCCATTTATTAGTCAATCTGTACTTAATAATGCAGAATTGATAACTGAGATGAAGCTAGTACATTCGCGTCTGCTAAAACTCCTCAAAAACAATATTCCCGGAAAACTTTTACAGAATGGCAAGTTTAAAATGGCTATGAGTGAAATATGGAAAGCCCGCTTCCGCCCTGGATGGAATTGCGGAAATTGAATTTGCCTCTTGCTGACCTAAATGTCTACCATCAATATTTATCTTCTCGCATTTGCGAGTGTCTTACACAAGCACAGGTCGGCTAGGAATAGACCCTACCACATATGGAAATCTAGGGAAATTTATACTTAAGCACAATCAACTTAAATCAAAATGATGCGTGTGAAGTTGAAACGTACCCTTTGAATTTTGAATTTAACGCATTAACTATACAAAGACAAATTTAATTGATAATCTTTGGTAGAAAAACATTTTTAGCATGTGTATTGGAATCTTAATTGGTATGCATCATTGAATAGTTACGAGCAAAGAAAGGCCTCCTGAAGGTATCTCAACATTCTTTTTTTTACGAGAGCTGTTTGTTACTCAGTTGTTGAACCTCACTTTTTAAAGTAGATATTAGGAATAGAAGGATAGGACTACAACAGGACTAGTGATAAGCTAATCGCTGTTGCTACGCCCGTTTTAGGATAGGATGCGTATGAGGTAATTCAAGACATCACAAACATCCATACCCTCGAACATAAATTCATAAATCGATTAGCTCTATTACAGCTCTTATTAGAACCTGTGACCTTCTTGTTTTAAGTCAACGATTTTGACACTCGACCACGCAACCAAATATTTTAAGCTTTAATAATACAGTACGGTTGACAACAAATTTGGAGTATTACGTAGTTAAAAAAAAGTCGTTTTAAAAACATAAAAATCAGCTTTACTTCATTTTCTGTTTATTTTGTTTATTTGACCATAAAGCTTCTATTAAAGTACAATAAATAAAAAGATTAAATAATTTTTGTCTTTAATCTAACGGAACATACATTTGCTTCAATAAATTCGTCATATTTAAAATCTTATCTGTTATGATAAAAAATTGAATATTTTGTTCGATTGATGTTAATAGAAATATTCAAGAAAATCTTGAAACATTTTTTTAATTGAAAAGAACCAACCAAAGTTTTTCTTTTCGATCAAGCCATCACGAGTAAGATAACAAACAAAGAATTGAAAGCTGGTACGGAAAAAACGAAAAACAACTTTAGACTTTTTGTTTCTAAAAGCAGCGTTTTCCAAATTGAATTCAACTGTGGTTTTTATAGTATAACTGACACAGAATAAAACTTTTCAAATCATTTATGCGTATAAATAACGTTGATTTAATTAACCAAAACAAAAAAAATATAGAATAGATATTCAATATTAAAAAGTATATAATCATAAAATCATATACATATATAAATTTCTTTTCGTGGAATTACTACAAACAACCATGTTATTTATAAGCAAGGTAAAAAATATCAATGTATTTAGTTTTAAAATATTAGTTTTGACGATGGCACATGCCGAAATAACTATAAATTCATATTATACTCAGCAATAAATAAATTTTATTGTGATAAGCTTAGCCAACCAATGTCAAACTAACAATAAAATGAAATAATATGATATGCAGTCATGTCATGGCATATCATTTAGGCCCGATTTTTTTGTCTTAAAAGCTTACTATAGTCTGAAATAGAACATTGGTTTCCTTAATTTTAGTTATTACGTCCAACTCCAAGTAATGTTCCCTCTATGCTGCGCGTACGCGCGGCCGCCCAGCAGTTTGAAAACTCCCGCGTACTCATTCCAGGTTTGCGCGAACTCCAATACAATTATTCAAATATATATATTTTTTTAATTAATAATTCCCTAATTGATCGTAATGTACGAGAAACTGAACAGTCAGATAATTTAACGATAATAAAATTTAAAATAATACATTTCGAACACAAAATGAGGTATCATTATTTTTAATTTGTACTTTTGTGGCCTACTAAGTTTTTTATTAATTCCCTCCAAAACTCAATCAATAAAATATATGAAAAAAAATTAACCCGTAAAATTGAAGCTTTATTGCTAAGTCCAAATACTTAGCAAAAATATGAATTATCACTTCACACGTTGTTCTGATAAATTACATCCCTGCCGTATTTTTTTTCCTATTCGCTCATTTGTCTCGGCCAAATGGCTTCGTTAGCTAAATAGGAATTTTGGCAAAGTGCAAATGGTGTCACGTTTTAAGCAAGCGAAGACCTTTTTGTACAATTTTACCATTCAGAAATATGATGACGTTTCAATTTCTTTTTTCCGAGAAAAGAAATAAATTATTTTTATGTAATTTTTGCTTTTATTGTCTTGGCCGTAATTTAGTCAAATTAAGTATTTGGCCCAAAAAAAGAATGGGAAAACTTTAACGAAGTTTTTTTTTATATTGTGAAGTAGAGATTAAATTCGTTTCTTTGCAAGTACAAGGAGTTCACCGAGATGGTTTACTACATAATTTTTTTTGTCGCCTTTTGGTAAATATGAATTTTTACATCATTCGTGAAGTATAAACCTGACAAATTATTAGTGAAAAATATCGAGAAATTAATTCAGAAATGCGTGGGACCGACCTTTTTACCGCGCACTTTTGTGGTTAAATTAAAAAGAAAAATATATAAAATATAAAGAAGATATGACTTATTCAACAATTAAGTTAAAGATTTATTTTATAAAAAAATATATTTTATCGGTTTACTCATAATCTGCTCTGAAAGTAGAGTTTAGTGTTCTCGGCATTAAGTCTAAAAATAAATCCTGAATACCCTGTTTCTCATATATTGTAAAGTTGGTCTTGGTTGAGATCAAGTCAGCGTGGTCTATTGGGTACGTATGAGGACAGAACGCAGCACACAGCTCTGCTCGTTTGGCATTTATCTCAAGATAACCAAAATGCCCGGTCAAAATAATTTTCTTCTGAACTTGCCATGGCCGGTTATAAACATGCAAACTCTTCATAAATCGACATCAAATCACTTCATTGCAACAAAATAATCAATCACCTGAGTGTTAACAACTCGGGTGTGGAGCTGTGAAAAACAACCATGACTCCACTCCGACTTTGGCATAAACGACAGATCTGACTTCAATTTCTACTCTTTGTATTTCAATTTATTAAATAAGAAATAAGAGTAACCCATTTTTTTGCAACCTTATCCTGCGTATTTTTTTTATATATAAACATGATTTAATGTTGCAAAATCTATACAACTATGATATCCTTTACTAGCCGTAATAGTAAAAAAGTAAATGGCAGTAATTTTGAAACATTTTGTAACTTAAAAATAAAAAATTACCAACACTGCAACAATGTCTAATATGTAAAAGATTTTACAGACTCTAAAACCCAACTTCATTTCACAAGTTTTAAAATTAATAGAACATACTTGTGTTATGGAAATGTTGGAATGCATTTTGTTGTTATAAGAAAAATTCGTATATTTAGTATTCAACTGAATCAGCATATACTGCAGTCGTAAATAAAAAGACGGCAACTGACAAAAGGAACAGTCTTCGCAATGAAATATGAACTGTGGTGCAACTGTGGCTTCGGGCAAATGCACATATTTCTTCAAAAAATAAAATGAACTATATTCATCCTGCATTAATTACAGTACAGTTCTACAAAATACAACGAATAGTACAGAAAAAATATACATTAAATTAACGATAGAATTAACTTTTCCTTTTTGATCTGTATATTTTGCAATTGTAAAATTTTCACAAAGATTTTTTTACTGAAACGTATCACTTATCTTACATCAAATATTTTCATCACTTGCTTTTTTATTATCTGTATTTCCATAAAGAATTTAAGAAAGAAAAACTCTTTTGTACAAAAAAAAGAAGAATGCCTTTTGAACATAACGCATTTGTTAAATAGTCTAAACATATATTTCATTTTAAAAAATCGACAAAATCAAAGAGAAAAAGTACGTGTGCAGTAAAATTAAAATGCTATAAACATGATTAGATTTTCAAACCAAAATGTACCTTAAACACATTACAAAAACAAATTTATGTTCAGAGCGCAAAATTTTACATCAGAGAATAGTGTCATTATAGTTTAATTTGTATTCACGGTCCGCAGTGGCTATTTTTCTTTGCTTGCTTGCGTTTACTTGCAACAATTGTTTAGTTTAATTTTGTTCACGTTGAATGAAATCAAATAGTTGTATGTTTGAAGTGTCGACTATTCATTAGCCGACGTTATTTTATTTTTTGCTTTGTTTTCAATCAGTTTTTTAACTGAGCTTTTATTTTTCATTGTAACTGTTCTTTGTTCTATTTTGCAGAGTTAAGGGTAATTTAAAATGCAAATTAATGTTTGCTACTCTACCGTTTTTGCATGAATAACACAATGCACACTTCGAATAATAATTCAATTATATTAAACATATCGATGGAGTTTTTACAAAAAAACTTCAAATAATATTTGTATGCTCAATCATATAAAATAAATCATTGTTAAGTTTTATTAAAAATAGCTGTCGGGCTATTTTTAATAAAACCTTTGAACCACCAATAATATATGATTTATTTATTTTTTATTTGCTCTATTCATATTTATCCTAAGAGGTAAATTAATTGTATATGATTCTCCAGTCCTTAGTGCACTCATAGTTAAGTGTTTTTAATAATTCGGAAAACTTAAATCATAATACGTCCTACTGATTCTTATCATTTTTCTTTTTTATTTTAATTATGAATTATTTTAAAATGAAATATTCGCCAAAATGAATAGTCTGACTGCTGAAAGCAAAATGTGACATTGAGGCTGCTTAAAAAAACATACTAACCTAACCAAACTTATGATTTCTGATTTAGATAACGGAGGCCGGAAATTTTTTTAAGTTACCAAAATATGTTGTTGGGTTTGATCAGTTTAGGTTAGGTTTGGTTAAGTTGATTTGTATGAAAATGCTATGATTTTCGTCGTGTTATTTATAATTTTGTTTCTACATAAATAATATTTTTAAAAACAAATGAATGAACACTTTTTATGAAAAACGAGAGAAAAATGAACAATTTGCACACAAACACAGTACCCATGTGCGATCTGTCAAAGAATGATAAATTGAAAAAAAAATATCTTTATCTTATATTTACTTCACCTTGAGATTTACACCCGAAATAAAATACATTTGAACGATTAAAATTATACAATGTAAAAATAATAAATTATTAAATAGTTACATCTAGATGAAAATATATGTTTTTTCACACTACATAAAATATATCTCAATTAAATAAATAGTGAGAAATATTGTGGCATCTGTACATAGAGAATGTGGGTACAATGTGTCTTTGTATGAATTTGAACCTAAAGGGCGAATCACCCTTCTCAGGTGTCAATAAAGGCTCTTGTAAGCTCTAAGATCTTTTTGCACTACACCTAATCCGAACTGATAATAAAAATAGATATCAAAGGCAACTATTAAAACCCACTGGCACGTAGTGGATCTTTTCAGCGATCGGATGGCGGCAGATATCCGGCGAAGCCGTTTTCTATTTCTAATCGAAATGTAAGAGATTTTTTTTCTAAAAATGTCTTTAATTGAACAAAAATACATACGATGTAATTCTTAAAACTGCAAAGTAACATTTTTAGGCGTTGATAAAACGATATCGAACAGAATGGATGTTATCATGATTAACGATTGTTGTCTATTTACTATGTGGTTTGAATAAGTATCGAAAAAAGTGTGGGCAAATTCATACTTACAAGAGCAAACATTGGGTAACTTGCTACCATTAAATTCAACATTTTGGCTGTATGAAATTTTTGAATTAAATCGTTTTAATTATCTCCATGCATATCTCAAGTGAGCACATTAGAATATCAAGGACATTTGAGATATTTTAACCGATATGTTGTTTTATCCATGTCGACCGTGGAAAGGAAAAAGGACATTTTTTACAGGAGACACACAAAACATTGTTTGATGATTTTGGGCCAAAAGCAAATTATGAAATATGCACAACCTTTGATTGACTTTATCTAATATTAATTTAATATTTAAAACGTTTGTTTTTATTTCTTTTTCCTGATCGCAATTTTCACAAGCTCATCTTTTTTCAAACTTAAAAGCTAAATTTAGATACTGATTTAGCATTCCCAGCTTACGTCCTTTTGATAGAACGTGTATCAAGTTTTATACATTGTGATTATCGAAAAAACGCCGTTTTTGAGATACATTCTTTTATATTTCCACAGTCGATTTATAAATATATTCTAACCGTAAATCAAGAGACCAACGTGAACCAAGAGTAAGTTAAAAATCTTTGTGGTGAACGAAACTAGACATAGTCATGAAATAAATGTGATAATTTGTATTTATTTTATAATAGTACGCCTATACATCGAGTATTGACAGTGAAAACTGTAAAAGTGATATAATATAGCCGCCCTAGTTGGAAATATTTCACGTTTCCGAAAAGGTTAAGAACCACCGAGTTAGCTCATAATATTTGAATAATAAAAAGTAAGTGTCTAGCTAACGAGCACTTACAATTCCGTGAAAGATTATCAAATAGTAATTACGTATCTGTATGCCAAACTAATTAAAATTACTTTGAGCTTATATGATTTTTTTTTAATTGCGAATAAAACATTTAATGGTGATATTTTTTAAAATAAATTATGGTAAAATATTTAATATGGTTCAGTGCAGTTTTTATAACCTGTATTTTACTTTTAGTAAATGATGGTATTTCGCGACCATTTTACGAAAATGATGAGGGCCTATAAAAGTCGTCCCAAGCCTGCTCAACCATAGTTTCTTAACTTTTTTGAGCCAGTGACCCCCTTGTTTGTCTCATATGTTTCAGTAACTCCCTTATCCGTACTAATAAGTTTTTTGTGACTCGGGAAGAATAAATAAAAAAAATACTAATAAAAACCACAACCCGCTACTGCTTCAAACTTTTGCCAGAGATGCTTCGAGATGTGAAATTCCTCAAAACTTGGTTTCAATCAGGTACCCTTTTTTTGATTTTTTCAAAATCTGGGCTTTTGGAATCCCGGGATTGATCGCTGCCGAAAAGTATTGATTTGATAGATTGTACAATTATGTACAAATGTGAGACTTTTTTTTAAGCTCTTTAGCCTTAAAAACAAACGTCTGCCAGCGATGAAGATTTCCCCTACGCCTATATTTTTAATGTGTCCCCCTTGGAACATGCTGTGGACCCCGGTTGAGAAACCAGAAGCCTAAAAACCGGTACCTGATCCACATTGCAAGTTAAATAACTACTCTCCTTACTTCGTATATCATATTTAAATTGTCAAAATTATTTGTATTTGCAGACACAATTGCATAAGTTATTGAATATATGTCATCAATTTTGTTTCCGAAACAAAGCTTGATTGACTAATAAGGAGTTCTCGTAAAATAACTTCCGTTCAAATAAGCTTCACCGGAAGTTTGTATGCTCGATCGAGGAGACAGACATGGCGCGAAACAAAGCTTGATTGACTATTAAGGAGTTCTCGTAAAATAACTTCCGTTCAAATAAGCTTCACCGGAAGTTTGTATGCTTGAATTGGAGACAGACATGGCGCAAAAAAAATGCTAATTATACAAAGCCGATTATTTCTTTCTGTATTCATATTTGGACATTTTGATTTTCTTTTAATAAAAACGCGACGAAATTAATGTATAATCATCAAATAGACATACCTAAATACATGTACAATGTCAGTTACGTCAAATAACAGAAAAAAACAAACCATTTATATTTGATTTTAATTAGAAAACATAATTATTTAATTTTGACCTGACTCTTAAAACCTAGTCCAAAATATGGACATAATTCCCAACAAGAAGCTCTTACTTTTACAAGGTATACAGTTTTATCATCATCATGCCATAATAACTTCACCTCACCGTATATAACACATTTATCAAATTGTTTTTTTTTAATTGCAACAATGAAAAAATATAATGAAATACTAGCCGCAAATTATTTTTGTGTTAGGTTTAATATGCACGAATAATCTCATTTATTTTCGCCGCTAAAATTTTGGTTAAATTGAAAATCTAATTAAAAACTTTAGGCCTTGTTAATAACGGCGTTAATTTATTGCCAAGCATAACAGTGAAAATATCAAACATCAATGAAAAATTCATTTACCTGCCGAGAAACATCTTCATATTAAAATAAGTCGTTTTAATATCATACACCGCTTATAATACAATTTGGGGTAATTTTGGTGAAATAGCGGATTCATGATTGTACAACTGAAATGATTATAGTTAAATCGACATGTTTTGATGAAGTTTTATCATGTGAATTTGAAATTCAAATGATAGAGTTTCATCAAACACGACACAAAATATTGGTCTTTGATTTATTAAAAAACAGTAAATGTTTCTTTGAATTTCTTATAATTTACGAAAAATACAATGACGTATATGTTTCTACGGGTACAATCATAAATTTTTATGACTTCAACGTTGCATTCAACATACAAAACTTCATTATTGTATCAGAAATCATTGCCTATTACATCTTTGAAGATTAACGTAGCGTTACGATAACTGTTAATGGAGAACACATTGTTAGAAACTTGTGCGAGGGCTAAAAAAAGTCTCGTATTTTTTTTTCATTTCGGCAATTCTGAAAATTCCTGGCTTTTTGAAATTGGCCAGAGACTAAAATTTTCTAAAATTTCTGGAAGTGGTCAATCCCGGAATTACAAAAAAGGTTCGAGATTGTATACCCTAGTAGTCAAGCAGTAAATCTTTCAGGCAAACACCATTTATAGAAAAAAACACAGTGTGCTAGTTACATATTTCCTCAAATGATTGTTAGTCAAAATCTTAAAAGTGAAGATAAGCTACTTTTTATAAAGATTTTGAAAGCTTATCAGAGACTTAAGCAGTGTAGAATTTCATTAAAACTATGAGTACATTTTTAATATGCAATGCTTAGTGGAAAACTTTAGATATTACTTTTATTTATCCGACTTAATCGAGAAAATTTTGCAAATGGCAGTATTTCGTTGAAGAAACTATAACAAAATGTTTATCATACTCTGCAAACTACTAGCAATATTTAAATTTATACAATAACCAGTTTTATGTTAATGAAACATAAACAACTTTGTAATCTTTTCCAACTTTGAGGCACGTAACTTTTCATTGAAATAATATTTTTGTTCGCTATTATTACTTTTTCAGTTTTAGTGATTAGTGGCGTGGTTTTATCAGATTGAAATATACATAATCTTTTAGCTGATTAAATAAATTGTTCTATTTTAAAATCATTATTTTAAGCATACAAAATATTATCACAATGCTCTATAAATAAAATGAAAATAATTTAACTATCGATGAATTATGTATTTAAATCAAACCGTACATTTTTTAAATAGGATGGTATATCGAATATTTTATAAAATTGTGCCATTGTAAAAACCTTTGTATGCTATTACACTGATTCCATATTTTTGTATAAATACCAGCACCGGCCTAACTCATTTCGAGCACTTCCGCCGGTTGATAATGCTTACAACGCGCGAAATCGATCCAGATGCATCATATTTATCAGTTTTAGCAAAAGTGGATTTGACCAGTATAAATAATGTAAAAATGGGTTTTTGGTAAGCTTATCGATCTCTCTCCGTCGCCCAGTGTAGATCCAATAATGGGTGGAAGGAAATAAAATATTTATCACAGATATTTATTTCTTCGAAACAGAAGTTAATAAATCGATTAAAAAATTAATTAATGACATGTTCCCTACTAGGACTCGAATTAGTGAACACCACTGTTGTGACAGTTAACTGGAAGAAAAGAGAATTTGATACGGCTTTCAATGAGATTAATATTATTAAATTTTTGCTATGTTATGTGGCAAATTAAAAGAAATATAAGCTTAGTTATTTATTTGTTTACATATCCTATCTTTATTAATGTTTACGGAAAAAAACTGACGTAGTTCACAGATAAAAAACAAAGTTGAACGCGCAATTCTCTGGCTGTTAACATTTGTTTGAATGTTTTTTAATGAAGTGTACAAACTTCACAATATTTTATCACTATAAGTATGCAATAATTTTTGATTAACTCTATGAAAAATATAAAATAATATTTCATAAACTTTACCCCATTAAAAGAACTGAAATACTAGAGTGAACAAACTTATCGTACTAAATTTTACTTATTTATTCTACGCAATAAAGCACAGTTGTATTCGACTTGATAGAAATAAAGATAATTTAAGTTGTTCATTTTATGTTCGGAGTTTTATGAATTATTTTAAAAACTTTTGTACATTTTTTTTAGTCACAATAAAAAAACACGTTTTACACCAGCTTATTTAATGTCATTGGAATTTTAAAAATATAATTTATTCTATAGTTCGACCGTGATCATAATTACAACAGTTTTTATTTGATGTAAATTGCTTGTCTTTCTTTCTGTCTAACAATCTGAAAATACATAATTTAAAACATTACTTTAAAATTAAAAACTGATTCCTAAAAAATCATTTCCAACAAGTCTCTTTAAAGTTCCAGTAAGTACTTTCCAATTATTTAAGCTTATAAGAAATATAATCAAGGTTAATTGCTTTTCGTCTTACTCTGAATACGGCTTCGAATACCAAAAATAAAAAAGGTGTTTTAAAAAATGATACTGCAAGTAGAATAAAAATAGAATAACAACCAATTCTCAAAAAGCAACTTTTGAGTCCGAATAACTGACGTAAAGGATGCGTCTTACTTGACAGCATTTGCAGAGCTTTATGCGCAGTGTGCAAAGTCACGGATGAAAACCAAACCATTGTATATTTATTTAGTTTTTCTAACATTCTTCTTTGCTTAAAAATGTTGGTAAATCCTTTTTGATTGATTGAGTCCTCCATAATTGATTTTAATTTTAATTATTTCATTAATATCCAATAAAATACTTCAACTTTCACACCACCACGCTCTCTATCCACTGAGGACAGGTAGTGAACGCCGAAGACTTGGTAAACTGCATGCTACACCCCGCAAAATACTTTTCAGACTAAGCATATGCAGAGACACAGACCCCTGCGCTACGCTCTGTTGTAGTGCCAATAGAGATTTCTGTGTGACGCCTGTACATTTGGACGTTGTCTTTTGATTTTGCCGCAAAAACTACCAATAAATCGGTACGATTCATGTTAACTACTCTAAGATGAAACTAAAAGAACTATTGTGGGTTATTCTGACACTCAGTTATCGTACTCAATCTCGACACAAATATCTGATTTGCTTTGTACTCATCAGGCAACTTTGTGCTCCCCTGCACTCTCAGTATAGGCGTAGCCTTGCCTTAGTCGTACTCTAATCGTAGTGTGACGAGGAGGTGTGCAAATTATGCTGTGTAGACAATATAAATAAATATAAAGAATGTGTGTCAGCTGTCGCTATGCAATACTTTGCAAAACGCAGTCAGTATGACTGCACGAGTGACCTATAAATTATGCTGTGTGAACAATATTGAATATCGATAGATGCTATTGTTAATGACGACACCTCGAATTATGAA
>CM062835.1:10439066-10554686 GCA_031772345.1 Himalopsyche anomala
GGGGGGGGGGGGGGGGGGGGGGGGGGGGGGGGGGGGGGGGGGGGGGGGGGGGGGGGGGGGGGGGGGGGGGGGGGGGGGGGGGGGGGGGGGGTGGGGGGGGGGGGGGGGGGGGGGGGGGGGGGGGGGGGGGGGGGGGGGGGGGGGGGGGGGGGGGGGGGGGGGGGGGGGGGGGGGGGGGGGGGGGGGGGGGGGGGGGGGGGGGGGGGGGGGGGGGGGGGGGGGGGGGGGGGGGGGGGGGGGGGGGGGGGGGGGGGGGGGGGGGGGGGGGGGGGGGGGGGGGGGGGGGGGGGGGGGGGGGGGGGGGGGGGGGGGGGGGGGGGGGGGGGGGGGGGGGGGGGGGGGGGGGGGGGGGGGGGGGGGGGGGGGGGGGGGGGGGGGGGGGGGGGGGGGGGGGGGGGGGGGGGGGGGGGGGGGGGGGGGGGGGGGGGGGGGGGGGGGGGGGGGGGGGGGGGGGGGGGGGGGGGGGGGGGGGGGGGGGGGGGGGGGGGGGGGGGGGGGGGGGGGGGGGGGGGGGGGGGGGGGGGGGGGGGGGGGGGGGGGGGGGGGGGGGGGGGGGGGGGGGGGGGGGGGGGGGGGGGGGGGGGGGGGGGGGGGGGGGGGGGGGGGGGGGGGGGGGGGGGGGGGGGGGGGGGGGGGGGGGGGGGGGGGGGGGGGGGGGGGGGGGGGGGGGGGGGGGGGGGGGGGGGGGGGGGGGGGGGGGGGGGGGGGGGGGGGGGGGGGGGGGGGGGGGGGGGGGGGGGGGGGGGGGGGGGGGGGGGGGGGGGGGGGGGGGGGGGGGGGGGGGGGGGGGGGGGGGGGGGGGGGGGGGGGGGGGGGGGGGGGGGGGGGGGGGGGGGGGGGGGGGGGGGGGGGGGGGGGGGGGGGGGGGGGGGGGGGGGGGGGGGGGGGGGGGGGGGGGGGGGGGGGGGGGGGGGGGGGGGGGGGGGGGGGGGGGGGGGGGGGGGGGGGGGGGGGGGGGGGGGGGGGGGGGGGGGGGGGGGGGGGGGGGGGGGGGGGGGGGGGGGGGGGGGGGGGGGGGGGGGGGGGGGGGGGGGGGGGGGGGGGGGGGGGGGGGGGGGGGGGGGGGGGGGGGGGGGGGGGGGGGGGGGGGGGGGGGGGGGGGGGGGGGGGGGGGGGGGGGGGGGGGGGGGGGGGGGGGGGGGGGGGGGGGGGGGGGGGGGGGGGGGGGGGGGGGGGGGGGGGGGGGGGGGGGGGGGGGGGGGGGGGGGGGGGGGGGGGGGGGGGGGGGGGGGGGGGGGGGGGGGGGGGGGGGGGGGGGGGGGGGGGGGGGGGGGGGGGGGGGGGGGGGGGGGGGGGGGGGGGGGGGGGGGGGGGGGGGGGGGGGGGGGGGGGGGGGGGGGGGGGGGGGGGGGGGGGGGGGGGGGGGGGGGGGGGGGGGGGGGGGGGGGGGGGGGGGGGGGGGGGGGGGGGGGGGGGGGGGGGGGGGGGGGGGGGGGGGGGGGGGGGGGGGGGGGGGGGGGGGGGGGGGGGGGGGGGGGGGGGGGGGGGGGGGGGGGGGGGGGGGGGGGGGGGGGGGGGGGGGGGGGGGGGGGGGGGGGGGGGGGGGGGGGGGGGGGGGGGGGGGGGGGGGGGGGGGGGGGGGGGGGGGTGGGGGGGGGGGGGGGGGGGGGGGGGGGGGGGGGGGGGGGGGGGGGGGGGGGGGGGGGGGGGGGGGGGGGGGGGGGGGGGGGGGGGGGGGGGGGGGGGGGGGGGGGGGGGGGGGGGGGGGGGGGGGGGGGGGGGGGGGGGGGGGGGGGGGGGGGGGGGGGGGGGGGGGGGGGGGGGGGGGGGGGGGGGGGGGGGGGGGGGGGGGGGGGGGGGGGGGGGGGGGGGGGGGGGGGGGGGGGGGGGGGGGGGGGGGGGGGGGGGGGGGGGGGGGGGGGGGGGGGGGGGGGGGGGGGGGGGGGGGGGGGGGGGGGGGGGGGGGGGGGGGGGGGGGGGGGGGGGGGGGGGGGGGGGGGGGGGGGGGGGGGGGGGGGGGGGGGGGGGGGGGGGGGGGGGGGGGGGGGGGGGGGGGGGGGGGGGGGGGGGGGGGGGGGGGGGGGGGGGGGGGGGGGGGGGGGGGGGGGGGGGGGGGGGGGGGGTGGGGGGGGGGGGGGGGGGGGGGGGGGGGGGGGGGGGGGGGGGGGGGGGGGGGGGGGGGGGGGGGGGGGGGGGGGGGGGGGGGGGGGGGGGGGGGGGGGGGGGGGGGGGGGGGGGGGGGGGGGGGGGGGGGGGGGGGGGGGGGGGGGGGGGGGGGGGGGGGGGGGGGGGGGGGGGGGGGGGGGGGGGGGGGGGGGGGGGGGGGGGGGGGGGGGGGGGGGGGGGGGGGGGGGGGGGGGGGGGGGGGGGGGGGGGGGGGGGGGGGGGGGGGGGGGGGGGGGGGGGGGGGGGGGGGGGGGGGGGGGGGGGGGGGGGGGGGGGGGGGGGGGGGGGGGGGGGGGGGGGGGGGGGGGGGGGGGGGGGGGGGGGGGGGGGGGGGGGGGGGGGGGGGGGGGGGGGGGGGGGGGGGGGGGGGGGGGGGGGGGGGGGGGGGGGGGGGGGGGGGGGGGGGGGGGGGGGGGGGGGGGGGGGGGGGGGGGGGGGGGGGGGGGGGGGGGGGGGGGGGGGGGGGGGGGGGGGGGGGGGGGGGGGGGGGGGGGGGGGGGGGGGGGGGGGGGGGGGGGGGGGGGGGGGGGGGGGGGGGGGGGGGTGGGGGGGGGGGGGGGGGGGGGGGGGGGGGGGGGGGGGGGGGGGGGGGGGGGGGGGGGGGGGGGGGTGGGGGGGGGGGGGGGGGGGGGGGGGGGGGGGGGGGGGGGGGGGGGGGGGGGGGGGGGGGGGGGGGGGGGGGGGGGGGGGGGGGGGGGGGGGGGGGGGGGGGGGGGGGGGGGGGGGGGGGGGGGGGGGGGGGGGGGGGGGGGGGGGGGGGGGGGGGGGGGGGGGGGGGGGGGGGGGGGGGGGGGGGGGGGGGGGGGGGGGGGGGGGGGGGGGGGGGGGGGGGGGGGGGGGGGGGGGGGGGGGGGGGGGGGGGGGGGGGGGGGGGGGGGGGGGGGGGGGGGGGGGGGGGGGGGGGGGGGGGGGGGGGGGGGGGGGGGGGGGGGGGGGGGGGGGGGGGGGGGGGGGGGGGGGGGGGGGGGGGGGTGGGGGGGGGGGGGGGGGGGGGGGGGGGGGGGGGGGGGGGGGGGGGGGGGGGGGGGGGGGGGGGGGGGGGGGGGGGGGGGGGGGGGGGGGGGGGGGGGGGGGGGGGGGGGGGGGGGGGGGGGGGGGGGGGGGGGGGGGGGGGGGGGGGGGGGGGGGGGGGGGGGGGGGGGGGGGGGGGGGGGGGGGGGGGGGGGGGGGGGGGGGGGGGGGGGGGGGGGGGGGGGGGGGGGGGGGGGGGGGGGGGGGGGGGGGGGGGGGGGGGGGGGGGGGGGGGGGGGGGGGGGGGGGGGGGGGGGGGGGGGGGGGGGGGGGGGGGGGGGGGGGGGGGGGGGGGGGGGGGGGGGGGGGGGGGGGGGGGGGGGGGGGGGGGGGGGGGGGGGGGGGGGGGGGGGGGGGGGGGGGGGGGGGGGGGGGGGGGGGGGGGGGGGGGGGGGGGGGGGGGGGGGGGGGGGGGGGGGGGGGGGGGGGGGGGGGGGGGGGGGGGGGGGGGGGGGGGGGGGGGGGGGGGGGGTGGGGGGGGGGGGGGGGGGGGGGGGGGGGGGGGGGGGGGGGGGGGGGGGGGGGGGGGGGGGGGGGGGGGGGGGGGGGGGGGGGGGGGGGGGGGGGGGGGGGGGGGGGGGGGGGGGGGGGGGGGGGGGGGGGGGGGGGGGGGGGGGGGGGGGGGGGGGGGGGGGGGGGGGGGGGGGGGGGGGGGGGGGGGGGGGGGGGGGGGGGGGGGGGGGGGGGGGGGGGGGGGGGGGGGGGGGGGGGGGGGGGGGGGGGGGGGGGGGGGGGGGGGGGGGGGGGGGGGGGGGGGGGGGGGGGGGGGGGGGGGGGGGGGGGGGGGGGGGGGGGGGGGGGGGGGGGGGGGGGGGGGGGGGGGGGGGGGGGGGGGGGGGGGGGGGGGGGGGGGGGGGGGGGGGGGGGGGGGGGGGGGGGGGGGTGGGGGGGGGGGGGGGGGGGGGGGGGGGGGGGGGGGGGGGGGGGGGGGGGGGGGGGGGGGGGGGGGGGGGGGGGGGGGGGGGGGGGGGGGGGGGGGGGGGGGGGGGGGGGGGGGGGGGGGGGGGGGGGGGGGGGGGGGGGGGGGGGGGGGGGGGGGGGGGGGGGGGGGGGGGGGGGGGGGGGGGGGGGGGGGGGGGGGGGGGGGGGGGGGGGGGGGGGGGGGGGGGGGGGGGGGGGGGGGGGGGGGGGGGGGGGGGGGGGGGGGGGGGGGGGGGGGGGGGGGGGGGGGGGGGGGGGGGGGGGGGGGGGGGGGGGGGGGGGGGGGGGGGGGGGGGGGGGGGGGGGGGGGGGGGGGGGGGGGGGGGGGGGGGGGGGGGGGGGGGGGGGGGGGGGGGGGGGGGGGGGGGGGGGGGGGGGGGGGGGGGGGGGGGGGGGGGGGGGGGGGGGGGGGGGGGGGGGGGGGGGGGGGGGGGGGGGGGGGGGGGGGGGGGGGGGGGGGGGGGGGGGGGGGGGGGGGGGGGGGGGGGGGGGGGGGGGGGGGGGGGGGGGGGGGGGGGGGGGGGGGGGGGGGGGGGGGGGGGGGGGGGGGGGGGGGGGGGGGGGGGGGGGGGGGGGGGGGGGGGGGGGGGGGGGGGGGGGGGGGGGGGGGGGGGGGGGGGGGGGGGGGGGGGGGGGGGGGGGGGGGGGGGGGGGGGGGGGGGGGGGGGGGGGGGGGGGGGGGGGGGGGGGGGGGGGGGGGGGGGGGGGGGGGGGGGGGGGGGGGGGGGGGGGGGGGGGGGGGGGGGGGGGGGGGGGGGGGGGGGGGGGGGGGGGGGGGGGGGGGGGGGGGGGGGGGGGGGGGGGGGGGGGGGGGGGGGGGGGGGGGGGGGGGGGGGGGGGGGGGGGGGGGGGGGGGGGGGGGGGGGGGGGGGGGGGGGGGGGGGGGGGGGGGGGGGGGGGGGGGGGGGGGGGGGGGGGGGGGGGGGGGGGGGGGGGGGGGGGGGGGGGGGGGGGGGGGGGGGGGGGGGGGGGGGGGGGGGGGGGGGGGGGGGGGGGGGGGGGGGGGGGGGGGGGGGGGGGGGGGGGGGGGGGGGGGGGGGGGGGGGGGGGGGGGGGGGGGGGGGGGGGGGGGGGGGGGGGGGGGGGGGGGGGGGGGGGGGGGGGGGGGGGGGGGGGGGGGGGGGGGGGGGGGGGGGGGGGGGGGGGGGGGGGGGGGGGGGGGGGGGGGGGGGGGGGGGGGGGGGGGGGGGGGGGGGGGGGGGGGGGGGGGGGGGGGGGGGGGGGGGGGGGGGGGGGGGGGGGGGGGGGGGGGGGGGGGGGGGGGGGGGGGGGGGGGGGGGGGGGGGGGGGGGGGGGGGGGGGGGGGGGGGGGGGGGGGGGGGGGGGGGGGGGGGGGGGGGGGGGGGGGGGGGGGGGGGGGGGGGGGGGGGGGGGGGGGGGGGGGGGGGGGGGGGGGGGGGGGGGGGGGGGGGGGGGGGGGGGGGGGGGGGGGGGGGGGGGGGGGGGGGGGGGGGGGGGGGGGGGGGGGGGGGGGGGGGGGGGGGGGGGGGGGGGGGGGGGGGGGGGGGGGGGGGGGGGGGGGGGGGGGGGGGGGGGGGGGGGGGGGGGGGGGGGGGGGGGGGGGGGGGGGGGGGGGGGGGGGGGGGGGGGGGGGGGGGGGGGGGGGGGGGGGGGGGGGGGGGGGGGGGGGGGGGGGGGGGGGGGGGGGGGGGGGGGGGGGGGGGGGGGGGGGGGGGGGGGGGGGGGGGGGGGGGGGGGGGGGGGGGGGGGGGGGGGGGGGGGGGGGGGGGGGGGGGGGGGGGGGGGGTGGGGGGGGGGGGGGGGGGGGGGGGGGGGGGGGGGGGGGGGGGGGGGGGGGGGGGGGGGGGGGGGGGGGGGGGGGGGGGGGGGGGGGGGGGGGGGGGGGGGGGGGGGGGGGGGGGGGGGGGGGGGGGGGGGGGGGGGGGGGGGGGGGGGGGGGGGGGGGGGGGGGGGGGGGGGGGGGGGGGGGGGGGGGGGGGGGGGGGGGGGGGGGGGGGGGGGGGGGGGGGGGGGGGGGGGGGGGGGGGGGGGGGGGGGGGGGGGGGGGGGGGGGGGGGGGGGGGGGGGGGGGGGGGGGGGGGGGGGGGGGGGGGGGGGGGGGGGGGGGGGGGGGGGGGGGGGGGGGGGGGGGGGGGGGGGGGGGGGGGGGGGGGGGGGGGGGGGGGGGGGGGGGGGGGGGGGGGGGGGGGGGGGGGGGGGGGGGGGGGGGGGGGGGGGGGGGGGGGGGGGGGGGGGGGGGGGGGGGGGGGGGGGGGGGGGGGGGGGGGGGGGGGGGGGGGGGGGGGGGGGGGGGGGGGGGGGGGGGGGGGGGGGGGGGGGGGGGGGGGGGGGGGGGGGGGGGGGGGGGGGGGGGGGGGGGGGGGGGGGGGGGGGGGGGGGGGGGGGGGGGGGGGGGGGGGGGGGGGGGGGGGGGGGGGGGGGGGGGGGGGGGGGGGGGGGGGGGGGGGGGGGGGGGGGGGGGGGGGGGGGGGGGGGGGGGGGGGGGGGGGGGGGGGGGGGGGGGGGGGGGGGGGGGGGGGGGGGGGGGGGGGGGGGGGGGGGGGGGGGGGGGGGGGGGGGGGGTGGGGGGGGGGGGGGGGGGGGGGGGGGGGGGGGGGGGGGGGGGGGGGGGGGGGGGGGGGGGGGGGGGGGGGGGGGGGGGGGGGGGGGGGGGGGGGGGGGGGGGGGGGGGGGGGGGGGGGGGGGGGGGGGGGGGGGGGGGGGGGGGGGGGGGGGGGGGGGGGGGGGGGGGGGGGGGGGGGGGGGGGGGGGGGGGGGGGGGGGGGGGGGGGGGGGGGGGGGGGGGGGGGGGGGGGGGTGGGGGGGGGGGGGGGGGGGGGGGGGGGGGGGGGGGGGGGGGGGGGGGGGGGGGGGGGGGGGGGGGGGGGGGGGGGGGGGGGGGGGGGGGGGGGGGGGGGGGGGGGGGGGGGGGGGGGGGGGGGGGGGGGGGGGGGGGGGGGGGGGGGGGGGGGGGGGGGGGGGGGGGGGGGGGGGGGGGGGGGGGGGGGGGGGGGGGGGGGGGGGGGGGGGGGGGGGGGGGGGGGGGGGGGGGGGGGGGGGGGGGGGGGGGGGGGGGGGGGGGGGGGGGGGGGGGGGGGGGGGGGGGGTGGGGGGGGGGGGGGGGGGGGGGGGGGGGGGGGGGGGGGGGGGGGGGGGGGGGGGGGGGGGAGGGGGGGGGGGGGGGGGGGGGGGGGAGGGGGAGGGGGGGGGGGGGGGGGGGGGGGCGGGTTTGGGGGGGGTGGGGGGAGGGGGGGTGGGGGGGGGGGGGGGGGGTGGGGTGGGGGTGGAGGTGTGGGTGGGGGGGGGGCGGATGGGGGGGGGGGGGGAGGGATGGGGGGTGGAGGGGGGGGGGGGTGGGGGGGGTGGGTGGTGGGGTGGAGGTTTGGTTGTTGGGTTAGTGGTTGTGGGAGGGGATGGTGGGGGGGTGAGGTTTTTTGGTGTATGTGTGAGGGGATAGATGGATTTGGAGTTTTATTTAGGATGATGTGGTGAGTGTGGGTGGGGGGGATGGGGTTGTGTTGGTGTATAGATTGAGTAGAAAAATGTTACAAAAGTTACTCACAGAATATGTTGAATAATAGATTGGATTATAGTTTAAACCATACGTTGAATTGAAGAGAATTTGTCGTTCTATAGTCGTTGAAATCGGTTTGTTGGCAGCTGCAGATATTATTGTAAGTTGGATGTAGAATCAGCAAAGAAGATGTACTTGAAGTCGGCAAAGAAAATGGTATTGAAGTCGGCATTAGATGAAGTTTTGAATATCGATGTTGGTTTTCGCAGAATTTAGTTGTCACCAATGTAGAAGTTGATACATCAACTCGTATAGATTTTGTAGATATATCGACGTAGAAGATTTTCGATGATAGATTTCGTAGAATTGGAGATTTAGTCTTATTCTAGTTTCGTATTATAATTATATTTGATTTACTATAATTTCCGTTCGATTTAATCGATGTACTTTTATAAAATTAGATTTATTTTCTCGTGTATTTGATTCGTGCTAATTTTTAAAGAATTTTATTCACCGTTAATTTATTGTCACCATAAATTTCTTAACGTTATTTTAGCACATATCCTCACTTCTGACACCAATTTTTATGTTATGTTTATAGTTTTACTAAAACACTTTTATGTGTTGGTTCAATTTTATTTTGATAACATAATATTACACTTTATAAATCAATAAATCAATCTTATAATTAATACGAAAATCGTGACAATGTGACAGGTTGCAATTGTTTTCTTATTCTACTGCTGTTTCATACTTCATTTGTTTCATTCGAATGCACGAAACACATTTTGAAAATAGAACGTTATACAGAATAAAACATAGTATGGTATGGTATTGAGTATACATAACAATGGTACTTAAAGTTATACCCACCATCTTAAGCTATGGCTTGACACCATTCTAAGGATGATGTATGCGTAAGATCGATATTTGTGATTCTAATATTAATATTGGTCCTGGAAATTTCCAAAAATTCTTCATAGCTTGGGTTGGATTCACTCTAGCTAGTGTATAAGAAAGCTTTCCATAGTATTATGTATATAATGTTTTTTTTTTGCAATGGTATCTTATAAATGTATGCTTCTTTCTGATTTCTTTCTGTAAAAAGTTATGTCATAAGTATACTGCATTCTTATGTAAAAGACAGTCCACAGTAAAACCATAGTCTTGACAATGAAACAATTTTTTTACTATATCTGCTTCCAATAAGTAGCATATGGACTAATGGAGTTGATCTCAACAGAAATGTTTCTTCGAAAATTTATATTTACTCAGCTGTTCAACCTATCTTTTTCTTAAAACAGTAGCAATATAAGAGTAGGTCTCGGACAGGATTAGTGGTTAGCTAATGGCTCTTGCCCCTCTCTATTTTCAGGATAGAATAGATGAAAAGGTGGGTTTTTAAGACACCACATATTCAAAAATCAAATGAAAGATCAATGTATAAAACTGTCCGTACTGGGATTCGAACATTTGACTTCCGTAACGGAAGTCAACGACATCGAACAATCGTCCACGTAACTTACTAAATTTATTATTATTTTATAAGTAAGTTATTATGCGATATTTATTATGTCAATACTCACGCATAATAACGTCTGCCATCACTGAAATGATACTAGAATCGTATATTCTTTCTGTTTTCTTTCTCAAACGCTACAAACAATGTTACTCTATATTTCATTATACTATCAATACACAGTTAACAAATAACACATTCTTAAAGTGTTATTTGAAGCTGTGTTTTATTGTTTAACGAAATCTTATCCCAAGAATGTATGTTTTACTGGTCGACAGCGTGTTTTATTTTTTTATTTCAAAACAGCCAATCGGAAAATATTTTCAACGTCCTATAACAATTTGGAGTTTTACAACACAACTGAAAAAATATATTTATGAAATTGTATAAATACAGCAAACCCTCAAATAAATAAAACGGATCAAAAAAAAATATATTAATTGTATGAGGGTTTTTTTATTTGATTTCTTTTTATAAATATTGGTCATGTTAATTAATTGTAAAAAAAATAAACATACTCTTATCATTTCTATTTTTATTACTAAATATTATTAAATTGTTTGTTATTCAATCTTTACTTAGAGAATAGAAAAATGGGATCAGGATAAGATATGTAGTTAAAAAATCGCTCTTACTACGTTTCGTTGGTAGGGTTGAGTTTATAGGGAACTTAGTCATACCAGACCCTGCTTTTCACATGTATAAATAGACCACTATGCTTTTGGACTCGACTCCCGCCAAGGTCGATAGCAAATTTAGATTTTTCTATCCAATATCAGACCTTGTGTAAGGGTTTTGTTTGCACTATCAGCTGCATTCACCTAAGGGCATTTCAAGTAGCAATGTAGCTTTATCACGTTAATATAAGAACATTTTAGCATTTTTTTTAATCCATTTCCATTCATAGCGTTTATCAAAATGACCTCCTAATGGAGGCATCTCAACATAAGTTCAGCATAGTCAGTTGCTCAACCTTTCTCTTTTTTCGAAGTGATTATGGATGTAAAATATATGGTAGAACAATACTAGTAGTTACGTAATCTTTCTCAAGGTTAGATCATTTTTTAAACATCCATGCTTTCGGCCTTCACGCCTAGGATTCGAGCTAGGGGATCCCGTCCAATTCTGTGATCCCGAAATCCCGGGATTGCGGTAATACTAATCCAGGGGTTTTGTGATTGAGAACATAAAACACGGAAGAGATAAAAAAAAAAGCTTCCACGTTTCAAATTGACATGAAATTGTTTGAAAAATCTAATGATTTCAAAATCGCCGACTAAAAATTCTCAATCCCGAATCTCAATTTATACACGATTTTATGTTGAGTGTTCAATCCCGGGATCACAAAAAAGTCCAGGATTGGATACCTTAATTCGAACCCGTGAGATACGTAACATAAGCCAACTATGTTGACACTACGCTACGGACAATGCTTATTTACATAACTCTAAAGATACAACTTGAAATTGATCAACTAAAAAAAGGGTCTACAATAATACGTATTTTAACCGTTTAAGGTTCATTGTTATAAGATAAAGGGAGGATAAAAAATATAATCCCTCGTCTAGCCGCTTCTTCTTTCTTATAATTAGCTGAGGCCAGTTCGTTCAAGCAGATACTGAAGGTAAAAGATACAAGTGAAAGCAGGTATCAAACAGTCGTAGCCGTTTTTATATAAATAAAACAAACAGACGCTTTTCGAAGTACTAGGCTGAAAATATAAGCCTATGGATTTAAGTTATTTTAAAAGAGAATTTAATAACACAATCACGATTGAATTTAAACTTTTTACGTTATTTATAAAGCTGGTTTGATTTTTTTTTTTTATCAAACAGGTCAAGAGCTTATTTTAAGTCTGTATTTTTGATCTCGTTTATTTTGCGATAAATGGGATACATCGAAGAGCATAGATTCATACATCTGTGACCTGCATTTTAGTAGGAGTTATTAAAACGAACTATTACAACTGTTCTGGGCAAAATAAGAATAAATATTTAGTTAGGGTAATATCAAAATCAAGAGTGACGTTTATTTAAGAAGGTATAAATTTTAAAACTTAATTTTCTTAAAAAGCTACCATTTTGTTTTTCATTGTTTAAAATTAGGCTTGCATTTTTTTTCGTTCATAAAAACAAAGATAGTTATCGCGCGTTGAAAAGTGAAACAAAGAAAAAGTGTCAAAAATGAAATTCAATAGATAAATCGTTTTTTGCTTCTCTGTTAACTCACCTGAATGAACAAAAACGTCGTTTTCCTGTGTATAAGCAGTTATATAATATCTGACTTTTTTAACAAGGTTAAATAAACTAATTTTAAATTAAATGAATTCAATCAGTGTGGCAGCCATGAGTTCCCCAGAAGTTACATACAAAAGGAAGAATATCTAGATAAAAACTTTTTCTTAAAAAATGTCAAAGCTATCTTTATAAACGCAAACTCTTGACATTTTATTTTAAAACTTTTAATAAGTTAGTAAGCAACGGTGACTGCTACAAAACTTTTTTTATTTCATTTCATTATAATGGTCCTCAAGTAGTAAACTATTACTCAAAATTGATTTTTATGAAAGATTTTTTTGTCAGTTCTCTGTAGTTCTCCTGAGACGTCAAATCACATTAATATTTAGACTATTTTTCGTATTCCAAGACTTAATACGTTAATATAATATTTAATTTATTTAACACAACGGTTCTCTTGTGAGCATCGCGCTTCAAAAGTTTCAGAATCTTTTATGACATTAATGAATTATTGATTTGTTCCTATTTTTATTCGATGGACAAAATATCGTACAACCAAAAAGTTTGCAATGAAAATTCAATATATAACAGCAAAAATTGAGTCAATAAAAACAATTTATTATATTAAAAAAAAATATATTAAATAAAATTTACCTTTTTTAAAGAATAAGTGTGCTTTACTCTATTGGTATTTATTTCTTTGACATTCCTAAATAAGTCCCATAAAAATGGCCAACTTTGGCCAGTACAACTTTGAGTACACAAGACAAACCGAGTCATTACCTAAGCATCATATAGATAGATTTATGACAATTTTACATAATATCAATATAGTAGTAAGATGTTATCTTGAAATTGAAGCATCTTGGTTGCGGAAGTCATACAACTTTATTGATTTTATTAATAAAATAAGTTCCAGACAATGTGAACAGTTTCACAATTTTGATTTAAAAAAAGATTGGCTTTCAAACCTCACACGATTAATTAACGTATCAAGTTGCTTTTTTCCTTGAAATTTCGTATCATTTATTATAAGCTTTTATACCTGTAACAAAAGAGCCAAGTTTTTCCGATCTACCCCTGAGATTGACTCCTAACTTATCTTTTCATGAGATCGTTGAAAATTGTGCGAAAGTTATCCTACACTTCGGGTGACAAAACAAAATGGCTGTCTCTTTAAAATAACTAAACTTTCCGACCTGATGTGAAAAAAAGATAGACCTTTAAAAGTATAGCAGCTAAAAAACTTGACTCTTTTGGGATAGGAAGAGTATAAAAAAAAACAAGTCAGTTTCATTATATGGTTTTTTGTATTCAAAATTTACTTTTTTATATGTGCTACATAAGCTTCTTTGCTGGAATATCAGTAAAGCTTATTGAGTATTGCAATCATCAGTCAAGTATAACAGGAATTTTCATAAAAATAAATGTCTAGGATTCTTATCATAAAATTATGTATGTATCACTACTACTGCGGTCTAGCAAAAAATCGTTTATTTTTATTATTCTGAGAACTGTTATTTTTTTAGTCGCTCAACCTCTCTTTTTCAGATAAAGTAGTAGGGATAGAAGGATTAGGCTAGGACAGAACTATTGGTTAACTAATCGCTAAACGCCCAGTTATTAAAGAATCCGAAAGGGTGTGAGGCATTTTTTAAATAAACATAAACATCCATGCCTTCGAACAGAAATCGATAAATCAACCGAAAAAAACAAAACAAATCCAATGTAATAATAATCAACTCAGATCAAGAATCTAGGAAAAATAGCATCTTATCAAACAAGTCAGAGCAAAATTTAACATTTTAGTTAAAAATACGCGAACGAGATATGTAAAAAAGTTGATACATTTATACATGTATACATATGTATCTGTTTCTCACTGTATTTAAGTATTAAATAAAGAAATTAATGATTAATATGTAAAAAAAACTTTTTTTGCACAAATTTCAAGAGAAAAATTTTAGTTTTTCATACATTTTTGATACTTTTTTTTTGGGATATTTTGATTTTTTGAAACACATTCACAAATTATATTTTTTTACGCTTCAGTTTCTGGAATCAACGTAGCACGTAAAAAAGGATTGGGTGTACAAAATTATATTTAAAGTATTTATAAGAGAACTTTCGGTTTTTAAAAAATATTAAATAACAACAGATATCTCTTACAGAAAATGCGTATTAGACTAGACATTTTTGTTAAAATATTTAGAAAAGAAAGCAAACCAGTTGAATGTCTAAGACTTCTAGAGAAAGATATTTTTTTTAAAAAAATATCCCTTTCAACCGTCCGAATGTACTGTTAGCATAATTTTCCCAAAAAGGCCCTACTATCACCGCATCAGTACCGTCTGAGGTCGTAATAAAAATAAAACTCGGAGATTCCGGAAATACTTCAAACGACCAGGAGGCACAACAAAACGGAGTGACATTCGGTGACAACTATTATGGAAGGCTGTGTGGGATAATGTGGGAAACGGAGGTGAGTCGCGGACAAAAGTGGTGAAATAAAGTGGCACGGGAGAGGGACAAAGGAAAAATTCCTCACACAATAAGCAATGACGTACTTATTTTTTGAATAGTATAACAACAGGTACCTTTTGGTCCTTTTACTTTTTTCTTGAATATTTTTTTTTATCATATATTTTATTGATGAGCACAAAAATTAATATTACCGATGGGATTGGCAAATATTTTATTTGAATTCGTCATTATATTCTTTCTTAATAGTTTATCACAATTTAAATTGTAAGATGTCGATCCTTGATAAAAATGCATCATATTAAAAAGAAATGTTATTCTTTACACTTATTTAACATGTCATACAAGGATCCAGACTGGTTTCATTCAAAACTACAAACTGATAATGGTACAAAAACAAATACTTATGATTAATAAAAATCAAACGACACTTTTGTGTCAAAACAAGCCACACGTTCAATTTTAAGCTAATTTTGTTACATATTAAAAAGTTTAGTGGTAAAAACTAACCTTGTAAATAATTGAGTAATTAAAAAAGCATAAAAAATGCAAACAATAATAAATACACTTTCTTTCTTTGAACTAAAATAAGTTTTAAATCTATATTGGAATCGGAGAAAATGAGGTTTGTTCAATATTTACAAAATATAGAATGTTAATTTTTAGCTTTATTTGAATGGAGAATCGATTTTTTTCTTTTTAGATCGCATAGAATAATTTATTTTTTAAGTAAAATAGTATATTTTAATTAAATTCAGAGATTAATCGTGTTATACGAGAGAATATCGCACAGTAGAGTACCTTGTTAGAGAGGGTATGTCACGCGTGCTGCAGAGAAACGTGTTATAGAAGTGGATTGAAAAACTACTGACCTTACATGAATATACGAAATCAACACATTTTCTTTGAACATAATATATCTCTACAGAATATAGACAAAGCAGACGTCTGGCGTAATAGTCTTATTTGCGTTTTATTTGCTTAAGGCTGTATAAGTCTAGAGTTGAAAGAGAAAAGGTAGAGGGGCAAGAGTGTTGCTTAGATGGGCACAGGCTTTATTGCTTACCCTCAGGATATGTTTGTTTTGTCGGATTAGGGTCAACAACCGGCGACATCTTCAAATAATATTTTGTTACAATTGCGGTCAAGAGAGAGAACTAACAAAAAGAAATATACAATCGCTCTACCCTAACCCGTTCTCGAATTCACGATTCAAATGAAATAATAAATATTGTTACTGAAGAAATTAATATGTGATTATACGAATAACGGAAGTGATAATCTCTTTCTCTTTTCATTACAACCTACTAGCCAGTACCCGGCAAGCGATGCAATGCCACTCAAAGAAAGAAAGTGTTTGTGTTTTAATTGTGTTTATTGAAGTCCATGCTTTCTTTTTCTGTCTGTTTGACGTTTGTTGGCGATTGTCTAAAAGGTTGTCGAAGTTTTATTGCAATCGGATCAGTGGCTTTCGAGTCTATAGAGTCCGAATATTAAGCAGCACTCATTTTATATCTATATATATATAAGATAATAAAGAATTAAGTTTTCCGACATGAAGATATTGAAAAGATCATTTTTATTTTTCGATGTTTCCACATTTAATTTTAGTACATTTTTGAATGACTTTTAAATTTTAACCGATCACTGAAAAAATAATCAAGCAATGCAAATTTACAATTTCAAAAATTGCAGAGAAAAATCCAACATTTATAACGACTTTATCATCTTTCTACTTGAAGCATGTAATCACAAAAGGGTTTCTCCGAAATTCTTTTCCTTCAGCGTCCTGTAACTGTGCATGGTTTTCGAGATTATCTGAGTATTTTAAAACTTTTAAGACAACGGAATTCATTCAGTTAGTAAAAGAAACCAGAAGAATCTCTTGGAAAATATTCAGCAAATGTCCATATCAAGTCAACCGCTGATGTGTATTTATCTTTTCAGTATCTTAATCAACTTTTGAGAAGCATTAATAGTAGATATATTATTGATTTGTATTTTAACCAAAACGACTCACAAACAAAACGTATCTCAGCATTTTTTTTATAATCACGGCTATTAACCAAATTTCAAATTAATACAGATCTATTTATGTATGTTTATACTGACAAATATAATAATTATATCGATCAAACATTTGATTTATGCAGACTATTTGCTTCTGTTCTAACTATGAATTATCATAGTAAACAGTGTAGAATTTCAATGTTATATAAGTAACCATTGTCATGCAAAACTTAGGGGCCATTATATAATAACCTTAATAAATCTACCTAGCTAATATTAACATTAGCAATAACTTTTGTCTTGTATTTAAAGAATTATTAAATGTTTTAAATTCTACAAATGGTATTGTAAAATAGCCGATTAAATTACTTGGAACACCATTTATTACAATGGCAATGTTTCACTTGGGTCTGAACGATTTCTTAATTAAATTTTAAGCGTTGCAGTGAATTGGTACACAAAATGTGATTTGTGAATTTCAATTACAGCCTTGGCCGATTACAAGATCCGTGTTTAAAAATGGCGACATTTTATGTTGTACAGAAGAATCACGACTGTCCAGTATAATTGAGGAAAAAGGTTGTCTGGATAGTGAAAAATCGACAAACATAAACGAAATACATTGAAATACAATAGCTATAATTTAAAATTATCTTTTGATAAAAATCATATTATTGATTTTTGGTCAATGGTAGCTGTCATTTTTTTTATATCCGCTCTCTAGTTAGAACATATGGCTACCACATGATTCCTCCAAAATTCACTGCCCCTCGCCAGTTTTTTTTGCTTCCTCCCATGTTATTCCAGTGTCCCGTAGCTCCGTCGAGTACATCCTTTAGATCAGGGTTTTTCAACGGGGAGCCAGATGGCTCCTCTGGGGCCACAGCGTGTTCCAAGGGGTTCACAGAGCTTTTTTAAGGAGAGCCACAATACAGTTTAGGGGGGCCACGAGAAAATTTTCCGAAATCCGTAAATTGTTGTGTTTTAGAAGTTGGAATTTCTGAGAAAAGGTTGAGAAATATTGCTTTAGAGAGTCATTAGTGGTCTTCTACGACGGCGGAATCCATCCGGTTGGTAGAAGAGACAAGCATAATTCAGGCTTTCTTGAAGCATCCACAGCACATATTCAAGCCAGGTCCATAGTCGCTTCTTCACTTTGGAAGTCGGAATACGGTAACTATCATTAATTCCTCAAAAATTGTTTGTATTTTTTTTACTCTCTTTGAAATCAGGGCTTGTCGGTTGTATAGAAAAATATGCGACATTCGAAAGCCGTTTTTATCTACTTAGTAACCAGTTTCTTATATTAGGATATAGGCTATATCTTTCGTACTATCTCATGTCTATCACTATATGTCACAATAGCGAAAATTATTGTCGGTATTTCATTAATTTTCATTATATGTGTTCAGTTAAAAAAGTTTTCCCTTTTAACAGAACGACTGTCACACACCGTCACAATTTGTCGAGTTCATCGTAACAAAATTATTACGCGATAAAAAAAAATGAGCAAATTATTTGAAAGTGTAATTTTATGATATGGGTTCCTTTTTATTGCTTTTCGCAGTAAAAATGCAACCAATTTCATTTAACCTTTCTATAAAAAAAACAACCATTTAGGTACGTTTTTTTATAGAGGTGAACCAAAGTTGATTTTTACGATTAGATTCGTCTAAGAGAAAAAAGAGAAAAAAAATGTTATTATTCTTATAAAATATCACATATAAAAGGGGGGACTTTTACTATGTGATTATTTGTTACGTAGTGGTTGGGAGTCCTACAGAATGTTATGTCACAAAACAGAAAACATATAAACATTCATAGCAATATTACAGTATTAGATTGAAAACTTTTATTTTAATCTTTTCTGACGTAGCCTTACATTTTTTAGCTGAATGTAATTTTGAACTGGGGCTACAAATGTTTTATGACGAAATGTGACAATGTGAAACGGTGGGCTCAAAATATTTGTAAAATCGTATCATTTATTTCCTGGACGAACTTTTATTCAGCTGTCTATAGTGCTTTTATGAACACTGTCGTTAATTGCTTTTACTCTCAATAGTAATATTCTACGTTACTAAGCAACGTTTATATTGTTAGAAAAATATCGAGCACAGTTAAATGGTTTACCCTATTTACAATATTTTATTCACTTGTTATGTCATTTACGCGAAAGTAAATGTCATCACAGTTTTTTTTAGATTGGTTTTTAAATCAATTTATAGATATATGTTATGTCATATTCTCCCCCTTCCATTGCAAATAGCTAACTATTGTAGTAGTCCTGTCCAGGTCTACCATTCTATCATTATTCTCTAAGAGAGGTTAAGCAACAGAGTACCAAGCAGTTTTTTTGAAAAACTATTCTGTTGAGATAAGCTCAATTAGGAATTCATACGCGCATACATCATTAGGGGCGGACGTGGCAAATATATATATATATCATGAAACACAGAAGAATATTTATAATTGTATCTAGCAATAAAGATAATTTGATTACGAATATTTAAAATCTGTAGGCATTTCTTCGTTATGATATTTCGAATTGATTTTTAAAGATAATCAATTCAAATGATGATATGTAGTTTTAAACTCTAATAATTAAGATTGAATGTCATTACATCAAATGAATAGTAAAATTATTTATAGAACGCCATTAATATTTTTTTATATAGTGATTATTCTTCGTGTCCTATGGCGCAACGATTAGCGTTGTGGGCTTTCCGTGCCGGACCTCACGAGTTCGAGTCCCGATTTATCGAATTTTGTTTCAAGGTATGAGTGTATGCGATCTTTCAATTTCTCTCCCACCTTTCCCATTCTTCAATAACTGGGCGTAGCGAGAACGATTAGTTAACCACTAGTCCTGTCCTAGTTTAATCCTTCTATCACGATTACTCTGTTTGGAAAAGAGAGGTTGAACGACTGACTAACAAACAGTTGTCGTAGAAAAAAACTGTTGAGATACCTCTATCAGGAAGCTATATGCTCCACATTGGGAGCGGACATGGATAACAAAATCTTATATACACGATATAAAAAAACCTAATCGTCAGTTCAAATTCATCAAGGCATATGAATGCCTGAACGTAACGTAAGGCAAAACTTGAAATCGATTCAAATATGTTTGTATACTAATAAAAATAATGAAAAACAACCATGATATTTATCTCATTTACATTTTAATCAGTGAGTAAAGAAAAATATTGATTATAAATATTCAACACATTGATATTCATTGCGTTGCAAAATTTCACACCCACACAAAAACAATTTATCATCTAATAAACGTCTGATTGAAAGAATAAAACAAACAAGACGACAGAAATTGTTATTTGTATTCTGTTATTGCGGCAGTTAAATTGACCGCTTTTTATAAAGCACGAAATACTTTCACGGGGGAATTTTTCGCCAGCCATTGTTTCGCTTCGGAAAACCTTTTCCTAATTTGCAATTCAAATTCCTTCAGATCGTTTCGCAGAAAGAGAACACACACACCTTCGTGTTATTATTTTCGATTTCCCCTCTCTCTCCCGCTCGCTATATCTTTTGTAAGATATTTATTTACCAGCAAACACCGCAACGCCGACATCATGATAACATCGCAACACGTTTTCTGTTATAAAAATTAGAAATATTTTTTTATTAATTTGTTTTAATAACAAATTTGCTTTCGTTATCATATTGGCCCAAAGCCTATAACGGAACAGGATATCAGAGTGTTCGATACATTTTGTTAATTCGATTACATACAAAGATTTAATTATGTAAAGCAGAATTTGTACATAAACTGAGCTATCTAGCCTCGGAGTTTATTTTTAACAGTTTCAGATGATTTGATTGGTATTTTTTTTTAATTAAAAGTTATATTATATCCGTTCAGTCAAAATCCTTACATCAAAATACTTTTTTCTAAGCATATACACATGCTTTAATATACATATAACAATAAGTGATCGCAAGATCCGAATTACAGTAGTTAACGTCGTTGACTCTCGTGACAGATCTCACTGGATCGAATTACAGTACAAACAGCATTTTTCAATCGGCTCAACAATTTCTTTTCGAAGGCATGGACGTTTGTGATGTCTACAAAATCCCTGCCTTCCTTCCAATCCTAAAATAACGAGGCTTAAACTTATTTATTTATTACATTTTTTTATTAAAGAACAAATAAATATATTTTTAGCTTGTTGAATACAAATTAAGTAGCCTATTTGCAGTTTGGCACTTAAATTTTAACAAACACTTCAAAATCGCGTACATTTCTAAGTCAACTACTTTTTGCTATGACGATACGACTTTCTTCTGAATTTTCCAATTTCTTGAATTATTTTTAGTTTCTCAACTTAAGTTTTAGTTTTCTTCATTTTGTTATTTTAGTTTTGACTTTTGAGCTAGAAAAATTCATGCAACCAGATGCAATGTAAGACTATTTATGTTCGAAAAAAATATTCTACGAAAATGGTCAATCGGGATAGATAGTAACTGGGACGGGACGATAATATTTAGATGATAGATCGAGGCAATCGGTAAATTGGGAAATGATTAACGTGGAATTACTAAACATTGTTATTATGGGGTCTTGGTCGAGTAAAAAATAAACGATCCATGCAAAAAAACGAAGATAGTGAAAACGGAAGATCGGGGTTCCACTGAAAAAAACGCGGAACGAAATGCGAGGTAAGACTATTTATGAGAAATACTCAACGAAAACGGTCAATCGGGATAATGTTTTTGACGGGATCAAAACATTTGAACGACAGTTCGAGGAAAACGGTAAATCGGGGAACGATTAATTCGGGATTATTTTACATTGTTCGTATGGGTGTTTGGCCGGGACTATGAAAAATAAACGAACCATGCGGGAAAACGATCAATGCGAGAACGGTAGATCGGGGTTCTACTGTATATGTAAATTCACAAATAATTATTGATCGCCTCACACAATCCACCAGCTTGTAACCGATTGAACAAAAACCTTTCATAACCACGTGGCTAGTTTCTTTTCAATGCCAATTGTTGTTTATAACTGTTCATTTTTGTATAAATAGCATTGTTGAATTGTATTTCTTATCAGTTGACGATGCTCGTAATGAGCGAAACCGGTCCTGACATATTAAATAAAGTGGAATGAAGTACAAAGGAATATTGTGTTTTTACTAATATAATGCCTTTCCACCAAGTATTGACAGTGAACACCCTAAAAGTGATTAACAAAACTTTTAATGTTATGCTATATATGAGAAAAAACAATACAACTCGTTGCGCTACACCACTGTACGCAGTATCAACCTTTAGCTTTATAATAGTTAGATGAGCTACAAAATAAATGTGATTGCTTACAAACAAAATAAGGGTCTACTTCTGCCTATTTATGTTGCGATCCTTAAAACCCACTCCTTTATTGGCCCTTCGCAGTTTCGCATTCACTTCCTTTGCTTAGCTTCGACCCTTTGTGCATACGTGATATGGCAGCCATGCACAACTATCTGGTTACAAACGAGGAAAAAGATACAAGTTTGTAGACATCTGTTTATGTTTCTTACTATAATAACTTTATTTAAGTATCCTTTCCAACTTTATAAAGTGCTTACTACACAAATTTTCAAAAGCAGTTTCAAAGAAAACATTTTAAATGAATTCTCTAAAAATATTTACCATACCGATAAAAAAAAATCTTTTAAATTATTAAGGAAGTGTAAACTTAAAATAACACCTCTAAATGTGTTTAACTATTAATTCCATCAAAAGACATTATATAAATAAAATTAAAACTCACTTCATAGCACTTAGGTATTCCATAATTTAATAATTCAATCGATAACAGTTTTTCTCAGCAAAGAATCAATTTAAAAGGTAACCGGTCTTGATGGAAATATAGAATTGGGAAAATAGTTTCATTAATTGTGCTTTATTCTTTTAATCTGTATAAATGTATTAGATTTTAGTTGAACGTACAATAAAAAAGCTTTGAGTAATTAAAAGTTAATAAAGTTAATAAAAGTGTTTTCTTAAAAATGGGTTTTGCCAAATAATTGTTTATATGTGTTCGATGCATTTCAAATAATATAATGCAACGTAATTTTCTTAAGTATTTATATATGTGCTAATGTGGACAGATAACGCAATCAAAGCTTTCTTTTTTAATAACCAAATAATCACAAAACATGTGTCGTTCCATTTTCATGCCATTTTCTTCAGTCTTGCATGTATTGATTTTCTAATCGGAAAATAGATTTGTACACAAATAAATGTATGGATGTGATGTCTGTCATCCTTTATTACACATCAAAAGTGAGCGATTAACTACACGTTATTTTCTTAGCCTCATTTTCATAATTTTCACTCAAAAGAAAGGTTGAGCGATAGACTTTTCAGCAAGCAAAGTAAAGCACATTGTAAAATTTACATTACAAGCATAAGTCCATAAGCTCAAAAAAGACGCATGATATATTTCCTTCATATATTGTACACGACAGTTGGGAAAACTACCTAAAAAGATGTCATAAATTATTTTCAACTTTATACAGTCATTTTGATTTAACCTTTTTAACAAATTTTAAATGATTTAACTGTGATTGAAATCTTTAAAAATCTTCCTCTATTTCTTATCGTCTGATTTGGGAAAAAATGTTTTTAGAGATGGTGGGCATACGAAGATTAATTTAATAACTTTTGAAACAATAAATTGTAATGATAGACCAGCATCAAGTTTTCTAACATGAATCGTTAAATTAAATCGTTTTTTATTCTATAATCTAACCTCAATGCTGTAAATACAGGATCAATCCTCAAAAAGAATATTATGAGAGTATGATGTACATTTGACTAGGTTTTCAAGCGGCTATTGTTTATTTCAATTTTTCATATTAAATAAGGTATTTAAAAGAAATCATTTCCTACAACGATATTATAGTAATTATATTTCGGTAAGACAATTTGATAATAACAAGTAATTTGGTGATAGAATATATTTTAACGTATATTCAAAATTGTTATTAAAGGTTATCAAGTATAAACCATGTATGTAGCCAAGAAGGCTTTTTGTATTAACGTTAAAATACAAACTATCACTAGATTAGCATTTATCCCTGTTGACCATCACTGTAGATTAAACAATATATTCCATTGTTTCAGTGAAACTTCTATCTTAAAATCTCTCACTTGTTTGTCCAGGACTAAAATAAATGACTTTTCTACTGAGCTATTTATTGCGGACAACCTATTCTTTATCCAATAAGAAGAAAAAAACATTTCTCTTGGTTTCGTTACGGATATTACCTTGAGCCAGATAAAATGTTAATTTCTTTCAGCTCGCAAGAGATTATTTCAACTAGAATAATGTTTATTGATTTTATATTTAACCGATGCTTTAGTAACTGATATTATAGACCTTAAGTTAAGCATCATTTAGTTGTGTAAATAAACATACGCCAATTTTTATAGCAATATAAACACTATTAATCTTCCCTTAACAAAGTTTCTTCCTCTCAGATAAAACACTTAACGAAAAACTTTATTTATTGTCTTCTGTTCGTATGCGTACTTTATCTGATTTTTCTAATTGTAACAGTATTTCATAGTAAATATTTATTTCACAGAAGTCTTTTTATGTCTAATATAAAGACTTGTCGATCAACATGAGTCTCAGATAATTGGATGTGGTTTATTTAGGTTTTTATATCGTTATATTTTTCATACTAAACTTCTCTTGAAAAAAATGTATTATTTTTTCGATTCCCTAATATCTTGAAAAGCAATCAATCAAAAAGTGATGAAAATGCTTTTTCAAAAAGTATAAAGAGTTTACCAATCAGTTAAAGATTAAATAATAGTTCATATTAAAAAATCATGGAAAAAACATTAAGCAGAATTAAGTAATTAACTATAAAACTCACTATAAGATTATAATAGATTAGAAATCACTTAGAGCTTTGGAGGAAAAAATACTTACTAGCACAAATAAATTTTACAAAACATCAATCAATCATTATTTATTTTGCATAAAGTTTTCAACCCATTTCGTTTGAGTTAATCAACAATGATTTTTCATCTGCGGTCTGATTTTAGACTTTAGCAATCTTTTTTTTTAATAAGTTTGAACCATCATATATTTTCATTAAAAATAAATTTTGTATGATTGTGACAATAATACCCAAAGGTACTCGATTCTTTAGAGGTTGTGAACACTTTTTCCAACGACAGAAAATCTGACAGATGATTTGTGCTTAGTTTGGTTTGTCATTTCATTATTAATAACAATTCACGCTTGCAAATTTTGCAAATTTATTTTGGTAAAAAATTTCGCTTAAATTTTCTTTTCAAAAGTAATTATCACCACAAAAATTTGTTTAGCTATGAGGCTCATCTTCGGTTGAATGGTCAATATGTTGCCAAATTTGAAGTGAAGAAAATTCACAAGCCATTATTGAGATGCCGTTACATCCACAAAAAGTTACTGGTTGGTGTTCTTTATGGTCTGGTGGAATCATTGATTCATATTTCGTTCCTTAATTGAGTGGCATTAATTCAGATTAGCTGTGGTTTTACCAAGACAGCGCAACTTGCCACACAGTGCACCACAATCAATTTATTGAAAGAAACATTTGATGAGCGCATACTTTAGCATAAGATCGTTTGATTTAACACCTGTAGATTATTTTCTGTAACCAGAGACTGCTAAGAAGCCATTATTCATAGTGTTATTGCCAACTTACGACCCCAGCTGCTGCAAAAATTGGTTGAGAACTTGAATTCCAGACTGCGGTTTCTTTAAGCCGGCTCCCATATGTCTGGAATCATATTTAAATACTTATGACACAAAATTATCTTTCCAATAAAGTCAATCATATGACCAGCACGACAATTTTTAAACACACATATTTCATTTTAAAGTTCTTAAGCTCTTAAAAACACCCTATATACATAAATGTTATGCGTGTTATCCCTTACCAGTTACCACACATCTCACACAACCCAGAAAAAGAAGCTTAAAATCTCGGTGCTTACTTAACATATTGTCTTTTTTCAACAGTATCAAAAGACTGACAGAAATTCGTCGCGTGTTATTCGAAACCTTAGACAAGTAAGTAAAGAAAAATTTCGACCGACGAACACTTTTTTTTACAAAATTAACTGAAGACTTGGGCTAAAATGAATAATTCACTTTAATTTGCATTATATTTGAAGAAACAAATTATTTTACACGTGTACTACTTTACTGGTGAGAACAATTTTCAACCATTAGCTCCCAAGTCATTGATTGCTGTAGGATAGGTTCTTCCAATATCCGATTAAAACAGTGATATTTTGACTCCTAAGCACACAGACATAAATCCGTCCGAAAATTATTTATTTATTTAAATGAAAAAGTTGTTTTAAAAAGTCTTAAAAGCAGACTATTGTGGCAATCTATTCCGGAACTAAGACTTAGTTTCCAAATAGTTTATAATACACTCTTAAAGTAGAAGTAGGCTTAAAAGATTGAATGGATATATTATAGCTTACCCAAAGCATTTTTTGGGCTCGCATTTATATATTTATTATTTAAATCAACTTTTCGACATTATTTAATAAAAGGTATTTAGTATTTATAGTAAACGGTCAGTATCGGATGATTATGTTATGTATACTAAACACCATAGCATACTATGTTTTATTCTTTATGACATTCTATTTTCAAATGTGTTTTGTGCATTAGAATGAAACAATTGAAGTATGAAACTATTTTAGTTTAAAGAAAACAATTGCAACTTGCAATCTCACCATTTTAAGATTGATTTATAAAGTGTAAATTATGTTATCAGAATAAAGTTGAACCAACATATAAAAGTGTTTCAGTAAAAATTATAGACATAACAATTATACTAACCAAAACTATTATTTATACTGTCCAAATATTAGATTCATACTGAAAATTTACTTAATAAAATACTGAACAATAAAATATAACTCTTTTATTTGTTTGAACATCAAAAGAGTATTATACCAGCCACATATTTGCTTCGGTATAAATTATTATAAAATAAGAATCTGGCCATTTATGTGAGTGTCAAACATTGAATTCCTAAGGAGTCTTGAGCATTTAAAAAAAATCCCGTAGGGATGTGAGCAGGGATGGGCTGGAAGAGGGCTCGGGAGGCTCGTCCGAGCCCTTTGCTAAAATTCTGTGTGGCCGGCAAGCCCCTTGTTAAGTTAAGAAAATCATTCATTTAAGATCAAATCAGCACCTAACTGCAATTTCTTATAAATCGTAATACAAAACGGAAGACTTTTCTGCTCCTCCATTTTTTTAATTGAAGAAGCAAACAAAGGCAACTAACGGGCCGCAAAAAAGCTAGTAAGCCACGTCATATGCATCATCTATGGTATGAAGACATTATGGCTGAGATTTATCGAGCCCCTTGTTAACATATTACCAGCCCACCGCTGGATGTGAGTGTGACAAAAACTGTTTTAAGTTTTTGTCTAAACTCGTTCTGTAAAATTTCTTGCCTATTTTCATTTTTATATATTCGATATCATATACCTAGTAACATTTGAAATACGATGAACTGAAAAATACTTAAATTTAAAAATAATATTCTCATTTTTTTCATCTGATGATTGGCGCTTTCGACAAACTGATTCAAAGGTGACAAAGTGTTGCCATGGCAAGTAATGCTTAAAGGAAAATCACTTTGTAAACATCTTCCGCGAATAAACATACCTTCCGTGTTTTCTCCATATACCTTTCAAAAAGGTTGTCTAATCAAGCTTAAACATAAACAATTACGCAAATACGATACGGTAAATGTCTGAAGTCGAGCCTACAAGTTAAAGTTCGTTAATCTACTTGAAATTAACAACGTATTGAATTGGTAAATACTCAGAACACAGTTACCTAACAAATAATAAACGGAAAGAGATATCATTAAACATTTTTTACATAGATCAAAAAAAAAATATCAAAAAAGCATCACCCCAATTAACCAATCAAATGATTATACGTCATCAATTGAAAATGCAGCTCGAGGTTATTGAATCATCCACTAGTGTCACAACTGAAACGCCCACGAATACGAACCACCACAAGAAAAACTCCTCTTGTATTCTATCTACCCACTAGTATGTAAAATATAAATCAAAATCTGAAGACCACTCTCCCGCCAATTTTCCGGCAAACCGACGAAATTTTGAGCTCAATTTTGTAATCTAATAATTTAGATATTAATTCATTTTTTTAAGAATTAGTTTAAAATTTTCAAAGACAAAGATCGCATAAACTATGAATTATTAAAACATATGCATTATGTTTAATAAAATACGTTTACCTAAATGCTTAACACTGAATTATTTTTTGTAAATACCTAAATACACTTAATCCTGTTTTTACTCCTGGTTTCGAAAAACCACTGTTGCTCAACCTTTCTTTTTCAAAGAAGGTAGAGTGGATTGAAGGATAAGGCTGAACAGGATTAGTAATTAACTAATTGCTCTCGCTACGCCCAGTTATTAAAATATCGAAAAGGGTGGGAGGGAACTTTTTATACATAACAAACACCCATTTTGTCGAACAGAAATCGATAAATCGATCGAAAAAATGCTGTCCGTACTGAGAACCCGTGAGATTCAGCAGGAAAGTCCACAACACTAACCACTGTGCCATAAGACCTGACATATCTTTAATTCATCTATATTTACTTAATCTTTTTACACGGTTTTTGCGTAGCTTTATTACGTTGAACATATCCCCCGTGTAAAAAATAAGATTGAGCGTAGGTACGCTAGTAGATTGAGTGTAAGTAAGTAGGAACTTTATTTTTATATATTTTTATATATAAATTTTATTTTTCTTTTAAACTTATAATTTGAAGGCCCCAATAAGAAAATAGTTGTGCATGACTGCACTAAAGTGCCACGTCACTTTAGTTGAGTACGGCTGCTTTGGAGTATCTCCAGGTATAGATAACCACGCTACCAAGCGACAGTCTTCTCTATCTGGATAAAGACTTATCACAATTCATATTCCAGACCATATTTATCGGGTGATTTGAACACCATAAAACATATACCTAGCATTCGATATCACTCTCAACCCGAATTGAGTTTTCAAGGAAACCCGGTTTAAATGAAAGCTTTCCTTGCCCTGACATAATAACGTACCCTTGACACAAATTATAACAAAAGGGTAAGTTTAGATAAATCACATTACGTTGTTAATACGATTTTATAATATTACATTTGCTAAAACTTACCCACACTGCAAACTCTGGTGATGTAAATAGTTTATTTTGACATTTTACCTTTATGTATTTAATGGTAAAAACTTCTTCATTATGATAAAAAGTTTGAAGCCTCAATTCTATAAACTAACAGAAAATTAAATACGTAATTTTCTCTTATTATTTCTAGTTTGTTTGTTATTAAATTACAGCTTTACAAATGTATTCTGTGTATATTGAATGATGTCTGTTCTAAGTATTGTCTACACATTTTTTTTCATTCGTATTTAGGCAGTATTTAATCAAAAATAAACTCTTTGTGAATTTACCTAGCTTCATTTCCACATACAGAGTATCGTCTTGATGTTGTTGTTGGGGTTGCAGTCCAGAGCGAAACTAAGCCGCCTAAATCAATATGTTCTACTCCACTCGATTCTTCACCCTTATACGCCAGTTACTGATTCCCAGCAGTCGCAGGTCCTGTAACACACTATCCATCCAGAAAAGTCGCTGTTTTCCAACGATTCGTCATCCTTCAGGAGTAGTAAATTTGAGAAATTTTGTTGACTTATGCGTGATATATTTCTGGACCAGCGTAGGAGCTGAGTTTTAATACTTCTGATAATGTCTGACTCACTGCAGAGATTGATTGTAAAGCTCATGATTGTGCCAACATCACCAAGTGCTATCTTCACAGAAAGCACCGAAAATGTTTTGCAGGATCTTTCGCTCAATTAAATACAAAATAAAATGTTACTAAATAAGATTTTGTGAACGTTTAACCAATTTTTCAAATATAAATAGTGCACTTTGGTTGAGATTTATTGAAAAAAATAGGAGGTCACTGTTTAAACACGCTGCTGGTTAGTATAAAAGAATTAGAAAAGATGCTTATCTCTACTGGAAGTTTTTTTAATCTTATTATTTAGGTTATATGTTTTCAATCACATGAACATTTCTAAATTAATCATTTAATAATTTGTCTTTATAATAGGTGAAGACCGCTACAGTCACTCGTTATCGCTTTCTCTACGCTCTGTTTTAATAAAATATGGGTGGTAGGGGATTGATAACATCACGAACATCCATGCCTTCGAACAAAAATCCATAAATCAATTTATGAATCTTCCCATACTGAGAACTGAACCTATGAGCTCTATAACACTGACCAACGACGATGACCAATCAACCGATTTGCTTACTCTAGCTAGAGTTACGTTAGTCAGTCAGTGAGATAAAAATACCTGTCAAAAGATTAATGAATTTAATTTTATCAAAACCAACCTTTTTGATTTGATTAAAATCCCATTTTAACGGCGCTATGTCTTTGATTCAACAATAGATAATTTTGCGGATAAAATTAGCATAGGTATCTTATTGTCTTAGTTTATAAAAACAAACGAATGTTAAATCTTATATTGATTCCGTTTCAAATAATCTCCAGATTCAATTGACTTTTTCTAGTTCAATTATACGCGAATCTAAGTAAGCATGAAACATAAATCATTATTATGTAATGCTTTTATCGGCTGTAAGGTTTTAATTTAGCCCAAATAAGATAGGCTGTGAGAAGTTTTAATTGACTTCTGGGAGAATTAACTCCTCGGCTTCCCGCCAGGGTACGGGAACTAGGCATTACTTTTACGATACGAAACTTTTTTACGCAAGAAATTTAAGCATTAAGAATTGAAACAGTGTGTAACAAGTAAGATTATAAAAAATAAGTTTAATAATAAAATGTTAAGACGACTTTTTAAAATCCATTGTCATATTTATAACATAAAGGCGTTCTTTAGTGATACACGGGACGATTTAAATGTAATATTAGTTATATGAAATCCGTGACGTAACAATATAATTTTTTTAAACAAAACCAAAACATATTGTCTAGGGCAAGGTTTCTCAAACTATGTTTCTCGGAACACTGGTGTTCCACAGAACCTGAACTGGTTGAACTACATAAATTAAAAACTACTCTTTTTCAATATTTTTCGAAAACTCACAATAATGATTCCTTGGTTAAGAATCCATTTTCGGTGACAGCAAAACTAGTATGCGTAATTCAGCGCAAGTGATTATGAAAATCTGTTTTTGTCAAAATAATCCTCGAATGTGTCAAAACAAGTAATTATTGTTTTACTTTCAATTTATACAAAATACTTATGGGAATCATGACTTCTTTTTTATGATGCAAGAAATCAAAGTGCAGGAATAGACTCGATGCCACACAATTGAGAAAAAATAATTGTTAATACATATTTTTTTGTATTTATTCTATTATGAATTACCCGGCCTAAAAGTTAGCCAAGTGTTTCGTTAAAATTCCCGGATTTACAAAGTTTGCCATTGCAGAAAAAGTTTGGGAAACCCTAGACTTGAAAAAATCGCTATAGCCCAATTTTCATTATTAAGTTTTTAATAGTCTCCCATGATCAATACAGGTAAAAATGGTTAACTGTTACATTTATAAACTATAAACGGTAACCAGACTAAACATAACAAGATTAAACAAAACGTGACTAAACAGAATATGATAAAACAGGTCAAGTAAAAATAAGAAAAAAAATGTTGTATCTATTTATTAATTAGAACCATAAACGTCTTAAATTTGAGGTTACATCATAATTTGGCATTTTCGATCGGGTTTAAATGTGAGGTTACCTAAAAAAATATTAGTTTTATGAGTTAGGTTAGGACTTAAGTCAAAAACTGAGGGTGGTGCCTTAAACTTTTGACATGGTAGAAGGAAGTGTGTGATAACTTCAATTACTTCAATAAATCAATTTCTTAACCAAGTAAAGCGAGCAAAAAAGTGTATTATAATTTATTTGTAGGCATTCCAACTGAAAGAACTACATTATTTTATAGTGTTTAGGGAGGTAATTTTTTTTTGACACAGTTTTATTAAGGTGCTCGCTTAAGTTTGGCAGAATTTGACAAGAAGAGTGGAGTTAAAAGAATACCTAAAATTATAAAATAATCAACGTTCTCTCTAAGCCGTAGGGTTAGCTGCGCGGAAATTTCAAAGGCTGCGCGGAGACTGCGCGGACCGATCAAATATTAATTGAACAACTGCATTGCAGTGCGCGCCAACCCGGAATGAGTGCGCGGGGGTTTCCCAACACGCGCGCAGCTTAGAGGGAACGTTGGAAATAATTATTAGACTCTCGATAATAGATTAAAAAATTAGTTTAGGTTTGATTTAATAGGTTATGTTAGGTTATATTGTATTGTAGCACATCCCTTTAGTCAAAAAAAGTCTTTTACGCTTACTAAACACAGTACTTACGTAGAACACGTATAACGATGTCCATGTATCTGTAAAAAAATGTATTTTCGTTCTGCCAAGCCAACCGTTGCATTAAAGTGAGAGTGGTCACGTTCTAGGCGTCTTTTATGAAAACGTGAAAGAATATCATCCCATCAAACGGATAGCAAGACACTTCTACGCGTACCGTAAAATGTATATAAGAGGGTTATATCAGTTTACACGATTTTCGTGCTGTGCCAGACATACCACCTTGCTTTAAAGTCCAGAGCTGAACTCACTTACTTATATTCAAGCAGAAATTATTTTTAAAATAAAACACTAATTTAATGATAGCAGCTGAAAGTGCTTACGATTAACGAAATTATCTCCAATTATTGCTATTAAATTTGAGAACTGTATATATGGAAATGCAATTATACAGTCAAAAAGTTTTTTCTTTAATTGGTGGCATTTTTCATTCATAAGAAAGAATTTATGGAATGCAAGTTAAAAAACAAAATAAGAATCTACTACAAGACTGTTTAAATTGAATGATGGTTTTTCATTTAATCATAATCAAATATAATATCGACGAAGCGTGACACGTTACATAAACTTAATTTACATTTAATGTTTATTTTATCAGGAGTTGAACTCGAAATCTTCTGGTGGCAATGATAAGTTTTTACGACTAGACTTTTGACACTGCAAAACGCCGAAACATTAATTTATTTATTTTAAAAAATACGTATCCATGTCCACTCCCAATGTGGAGCATATGCATTCACAATGCCTATGCCTTCGAACTGAAAAAATCTTTAAAATGCTGTTCATACTGGGATTTGAGCCCGGCACGGCAGCCAGTGACGCTAACCGCAGCGCCAAAGGAGCCAGCATTGGAATCGAAAAAAAATACTGATGATGTTTAAAAAACCAACTTCAAACTTACCTATCAATAAATTGAATAATATTAATACAGTTTTATTATCAATGGCTCTTAAATGTTTAAAATAGTAAATCAAATTTAAGACACTTTCATTATTTAAATTATAAACTGTTTAAATTATCAAGAAACGTAAAATTGTACCCATTAATAAAAGATGCTACGAAGTAATTCTCTTCCTTTTTTAGATTTTAATGTCTTTTCATTACCATCTGAGTCTTATATCAAACAAATATTAAATTATATTTAATAAATTTTACAATTATTGTAATTCTCGCTTTATGATTTGAAGACTTTCGGCAATCAGATTATTAATAGGATTAAAATTTTCAATTGGGATCTCGTCGCTTTCTATATTAAAACATTTACTTTTCAAAGATTGCTTCATTACGTTGTTCGTTTCAAATGTTTTAATCTTCTTAGAATACTTCCATTATCAGTAAAAAGGTCGCTAACCGTAAAAGCATATTTTAAGCTTTAAGAAATTAATGATGTATATAAAATTTCATTTCAACAATTTTAATGCTTTGTTTCTAAATTAGTTTTGTCTTATTAAACCATTTAATGGGTACGTAGTAAAAACGATTTACTAGTTATTTCTTATTTTAACCTTCTTTAAAAATGGTATATTAAGCGATTTAAATAATAAACAGTTTTTGTAGATAAATCAATATCTTCTAAAATTCCATACGTTCACATACAGATTGTACATGACTGGAAGAAAAAAAAATTGCAAAATTTTGTAATACCTTCATTTTATCATCTGATTAACCAATACAAGACATATAATGATATCAGACAACTATGAGTATGTAAATTAATATGAATAATATTTGAAACGTTCCAATTTTTTACATTCACACAAGTTTTGTCACTAACGGCTCGGGTTCGACTTTTCATTCATTCAAGTGCACGGATGGATTTGAACTGACAGAAACCCGGGTCGTTATTGACAAAAATTGTGTGAATGTACAAAATATGGAAGGTTTAAATTTTATATTGAAATTAAACCAAACGCCTAGTCGGAAGCTTAAATTATATGAATAATATTTATTTGTATACTTTTAAACATTTATAATATAAATTTTTGGTGTAAAGTTCAAATGTAGTTTATTCATATGTATATTAAAAATGGCTGAAAATGATTTTTTACTCCACTTTTCTCTATACGTTGATAACTTTCTTTAAAGAGATGCAAAAAAAATACAAATATAAAATATATATATTGACCAGTTCTATAATCATATTTAGGAAAGTATGAAATGAAAAGACCGAAATCCAGTGTTATTATACCGAAAGAGTATAATAACAGTGGATTTCGGTATTAAAAATATCAACACTGATATTTTGTTATTTTATATACATATATTTTTTTTATCCATGTCCGCTCCCAATGTGGATCATATGGTCTCTTATTGGAGGAATCTTTTCAAAACAGATTTTTTTCTACGAAAAATGTTTCTTACTTAGTCTCTCAACCTCTCTTATTCAAAGAAAGTAGTAGTGATAGAAAGATAAGGATACAACAGGACTAGTGGCTAACTAATTGCTCTCGCTACACATAGTTACTAACGTATCAGATATGGTGGGAGGAACATCACAAAGACTCATGCCTTCGAACAGAAATTGATAAATCGATCGAAAAAATAATGTTCGTACTGGGACCTGTGAGGTCTAGCACGGAAGCACACAACGCTGCTCCATAGGACTCGACAATACTGACAAATACCGATAATTTCGGTAATACCGGTATTAAAATACCTTATATTACTATCCGAGTCATATAAGGTATTTTAATTTAATTTTAATTTAATTAAGTGACAGTTAGTAGATGTATATTTTTTTTCAAAGAAAGGCGTTATACTTATTATTATTATTATAAATTTCTTGTCTGACATTGCTTCTTAAAGACTGCAACACAACACTTACTTCATATTATTACTTCGAATAAGTCATGTTGTTTTCTTGAAAATGAAACAAACATTGTAATATTGTACTTCACCGAAGAAAACAATGAAAAAATCACAGCAGTAAACAAATCCTACATTGCACTTTCGCAACACTTAAGCCCTACTTACTTCTTTAGAAACGCCAAGTGCACTTTTGACAAGAAACTTTTAAAGCCAGTTCTCATTTCCGCTTCAGAAAGCTTCACTTCAAAAGTATTTCTTATGAGAAAACATCACAGCACTGGTTTACGGGTAGCACGACAAAACTAGAATAGTTTTATTAATCAAGGTTGGGAGACAACGACTGCTGGTTCATGAAAATCGTTCAGTTGAAAATGAATCATAAAAATTTATAATGTGTTGCAAGAAAGAGAAGAAGAGGCAGGGCAAGAATTTATTGGCTGGCTGGCAATGTTTTTGATAACTGTTGCATTCATTGTCAAATCATTAAACTAGAAAATGAGTACACTTGACACGGATAATCTCACTTTTTTCAGCACTTTCATTTTATTCGTCGTATAAAATATATAATCTAATATTAAATTTATCAGTCTTTATACTGTAAGGGAGGCACTCAAATGTTAGCAGCAGCTAGAAACAATAGTTGACATGTTTAAAAAATATATCATTATTGTTTTGAATTGATGTGTACTGCTTTGTTGAAATTTTAGACATAAATTTTATTATACTAACGATTGAAAAAAAATCGTTTTGTATGTCATATTTCGATAATATGAAACTACAAATAAATATGTTGCGTTGTCTAAAAAGAAGGATTACTTTTTGTTTCCTATAATTCAACGGGAATATCTATTTTCAGTGATTCACTTTTTAGTGATAAAGTATTATTATTTTTTTTTAAATTAAGTTTGTTTTGGTACTATGGTAGTTAGTTGATCAGAATCATTTGTAAATGCTTTCAATCAAAGAAAATAGTAATATAGATTTGCATTTTATATTTTTTTTAGATTTCGGTAGAATGTGCTTGATAAAATTAAATATTAATTTTGAATGCCCGAAAATGCCAAAAGGTAAATCCTGGGTTTATATTGACAAAACGTTTGGAAGTCTACCATATTTTAACGATTGAAATGTTTTTTCTTTTATTCCTAAATATCATTTTATATTAAAATTAAGAACGTTTTAATCAATATTGAAAAAAAACTGCACATCCAATGCGTTGTTGCTGGGAGTCAAAACCCACTCCGCATTGTTACTTTTGTGACGATGATGATAAATATTATAATTTAAATTGTATTTGGCACTAAAAAATACGATAAGTAATAACTTCCATCACATAAAGTGACCATAACATTTTTCAAACCAAAGCTATCAGATAAATGTCGTTACCAAAGAGCAAACTTATCAATAAAATATCTTCGGGCGCGCGATGACAATAAATTATATGATAAAACTACGCTCTACGTACGGAAAGACAATAAAAAATGTATATTACCTCTCTTACTGAAAAATATTTAGCCGACATTTTGCGGGAAGACTTAAACTATTCTCTGACGTAAAATGGCAGCATCTATCTCACATTTTCTGCTATTTTTCTACCTCAACTTGAATGACAAACACAAAGGACGAGCTTAAGTCTTTTTTAAGTTTACTAGTTTAAGCATTTCACACTTATTTTGTACTCTTACCTTTCAACGTTTAAAACAAAATGCTAAATGTATTTTTTATATTACAGCTGTACGATTTCATCAATAAAAATAGTCATTTTTTATCTCTTGATATTATAGAATTAGACGTACAATTCAAGATTTAAATGTTTCTGCTATAAAATGGTAGTAAAGTATCATAAAATTAGATAAAACAATACCACTTCTGAAAACACGTCCAATTAGTGTCAAAACTATTAAATAAGCTCTTGTGACAATTTGTATGTAACTGTATATCGACGTAGGAAGGCGATGGTTTCAATATTAAGATATAAATAATAAATAATTCTGCTCACTACTTAATCGAACTTGATCTTGTTGCTTAGTAATAGTTATCAAATAATATTTCATTTTATGTTCAGCTTCTTTTTCGCCGAGAGAAAACAGGTGACAAAAAAATAACATTGTTTTATTATATTTCATCTACCTTAATATAATAGCATTCTGAATTACCTGTCTTCGAATTGTGTGTTTTTTATGCTCATTGTGAAGAGGAATATTAAATTTAAAATGTTTTTAAAAAATTACAGGTTTTTCAGACACAAAATAAATATTACACACAAATCTCAAAAAGTGTTTTTTTCGCAAACAAGTTCGTGTTTTTTTGATAATATAAGTTCTTAAGTGATATATTTAAGTAGATAAATAGTGTGTATGTACTTAAGGTTAAAACGAATGTTAAAATATGTATAACCTACCTTTTATTTAAAATACTTTCTGGATTATTATATCTATTGAACTATCAAATGGCTTTATAGGAAAAGTTTTTCGGCCAAAATAAAAATATATACCTCGATAATTTCTAAATCATTTGATTCGATATTTTCCAAGTGAATAAATTTTGCTAACCACTTTAGGAACTGTTTATTGACGCAAAGTTTTGTCACCTGTCTTATTTATCTCATCTTTTACAAACCCTTTTTGTTTGAAGAAAACCAAAATGGCTGAGATTATACAAAAAAACTTGAGAAAAGTTAGTTAAACTTAACTTGATAATAGGAAAATATTTATAAGCCGTAAATTATTTCAATTCTTCCAACTCGTTCGGGTATATAAAGGATTACATATATTTTTTTAACTCTGTCTTAAAATTGGTTTTTTTAAGCATTGGTATAAAGTATACTAGTCTATTGCTTCCACTACCAAGTGAAAGTCCGTTTTATACGGTGGAAATTTTAAATATGGTTTTTCTGGTGACTGCGGAAAATTAATATTTTTATTTTTTCCATTAAGAAAAATAGATTTGTGTCAGATTTGTAATTGTGATTTTAAAATCACATTTGGGTAAAAATAAATTACACACATTACAGACAAAAGTCACCGCACGCCATTGGCACGTACTTAAAACTTTTTTAATCAAACTTAGCTTAAGCCAAATGATTTTTTTACTACTATAATTAACTTTATGATAATATTTTAGGTATGTCAAATGTAAAAATGTTAGCATACCGTCTGTCCAGAAGTCAACTTCATTACTCTTTAAACTATAAATTTTATTACAAAATAAAAACATAATATGTCTTAATTATTTGTTGTCAACTCCTTATGTCCATACCAGTGTTATTATTGTATGGAATATGTGAATGCTTGAAGGTTTTCATGTATAATATGTATTGTTAGAAGTGGTAAAAATCAATGTACAATGATAGAAGAAAAAAAAGTAGACAATTTATAAAGAATTATATTATGTTACAGCGAAAGTTTATTTTAAGTAAAACTACATTTTTACTAGTGTAAATATAGGTCTAGCCTAAAGAACAGTGGTTAGCGTTGTTGGCTTCCATGTCGGATCTTACGGATTCTAGTCCCAGCATTTTTTTGATCAATTTCTGTTCTGAGGCATTAATGTTTTTGATGTCTAAAAATTCTCTTTAGCCTTTCCTTCTGTTGAGATATCTTCGTTCCAAAGCCATATTATCCAATGTATCCGCATGTGTGTGTACATGTACGGATATAGTATGGAGGAAGCATATGGAATGTGATTTGCAAAATGATGCATATGGAGTTCCCGTGAACTTCTTATCTCTGTAGTGATCGCGCCCTTCCGTCTGCGAACGACGGTAAGGGGATGCAATTTACAATTTTTCAAAATCTTTATCGATGAAGGAGACTGGAAGAACCTTGACGCTGGCGCGTCCTGGTACTTGAAGCTCCATAAATTTGATATCCAAAAAAAAAAAAAAAAAATCCAAATTGGGAGCGTACTTGGATTTTTTTTAAAAAATGTATAAAATTTTATATTTTCTATTCTAAAATCTTGCCACCCAATAAGTACTACCCGGAGCGCTTTACTTATCTTTTCTACGCCACTGCTCATTACACTTAGGTAACTTAACAATCAATGCATTTTATAAGAATGCATTTTTTTCACTAAATAATGCCTGTACTAACAATGCATTATTTTTCCGCATCAACGTAGTTTCTTACGAGACGCTTTTAAAAACGAGCTTGGACTTAAATTAATGAGTGGCTACTGGCTAGCCAAGAAAATAATAAATCCTAAGTCATTACGCAGTAACAGGACTTTAGTAGTCATATAAATCAAAACCTGTACATTTTAATTGCGGAGTTTCTAAATAATTATGAAATAAAATCCATCTGCATAATCATTAACGTGAGGCCAGCTCATTTTCAAGTATAATTAATTTTGAACATCTTTCAAAAACATTTATTCTTCTCATAACGGAAATTAACATCGTGTACATATTTACCTTTGAATCGCCTTTGATGTTTTAAAATTGAAAAAATTGGACCTTAATTTTCAATTTGTCAGATTTTATGTTATTAATATTGTTTCAGCCTTCAATATTTCTACATAAATTGCGTAAACATAACATCAAACGATTTTAGTATCGTGTTAACTATTGTATTGAAAAATACAAAAATGTATTGAAATATATTTTTCAAAACTCTGCCGATCCCTACTAACACTACGGTGTTTGTCATAACCGTTTTTTCAGTTAGAACAAGTACTAGAACGTAGGTAGAAAGAATTATAGCTAACAACTAACCCTACATTATATCATACATTGTGTCTTTCACTTAACTCTCGCGGCTCGGAGACTAGAAAAATACTTCTCTGCCGATGGGGGTCGTTTAGGGACCCCAGTGGTTTCCTCATTATTGGCCTTATTCTTATGAATTTCAAAAAAAAACATAGTCTAAAGGTTTTAAAATATCTCTCTGCATCATTCCTCATACATTTTTTTTTATAAAAATCCGTGTTTTTTTAATAAACAATCATATTTTAAGTTGCGCGTAAAAAAGACGTCGTTTCAGTACAAATATGAATTTGCAACTGACGCGTTCAGCCCAGTTATCTTACGAACGATCGCTGATAAGCGGGCGCTTATCTCGTTATCGCATTATAGCGTTATCGCGTATTTATATAAACTACAAAAGGTCCAAAAAACTATGATATAAGAATACTTTAATTATAAACATTGGGTTCCCGGTAAATTGCTCGAATGGAAATTGCTCGAATAACAAGATAATCAATTTGTTTCCGTTTGTTCTGTCCGTTTGTTCTGTCTTAGCCCTAGTCTTCTATGTGTTCTGGAAATATATAGAAACAGTTTGAGTAACTAATTAATAAGCAGTTATTGTAGAAACACTTCTGTTGAGATAAACTCCATTAAAAGATTATATGTTCCGCATTTGGAGCGAACACGGTTAAAATAAATACTTACGAAAATTATTATTATATTTCACTCTCTAAACAAGTGTTGCACAAGATAAAAATGAAATTCATAGAAAAGGTCGTGAAAAATCTTTTAAATAACCAAGCAATTCGAATAATTTGTAATTCGAGCAATTTACCGGCTACCTAAACATTGTATCGCCCATATTAAAATAGATATTTAAGAAAATGTGGGTATTGGGGTCGCATTTCTTGAGCTCAGAACCAGAAAAGTTAACTAAACCAATTCGAACTCACAGTTTATTTTTGTTAAGCAACTTATATTGTAACGCCGTATGAAGTGTACATAAGCTCCACATAAGGAGCAGATACGGCATAATAACATTAGTTTATCAATACATTTTAATTAACTACTATTTTTTTTTATAAAAACACAAGCAATATATGAGTCTATTATTTGCAAATCCTGCTCATTCCAAAAATGTTGAAACTGGAACCACAAATGTAATTTAGTAGATAAAAATAAATTTTGAAAGTATTTTTTTCAAAATGAAATTCAAGTTACATTTTTAACCATTTAAACCAAATAATACCCTCATATATATGTTACGTTTAAAAGATTTACTATTAAAAATATCGTTTTGGTTTTTTCTGTGAAAGAAAATAGACAAAACCAATTCAAACAATTAAATTTTAAACAAATTTCAACTGTCATGCTCATGGTTGCAGCAACATACATATTTTTGAACGCAAAGCATCTCAGGCTCGTATTAAATTAATTTAATTATATCAAAATGACGAATGAATACATTTTATAACACTGCTTTTTATTTGAAATATTGGTGACAGTTAAAGTCTGACAATTATTTATAATGCAGGGTTTAGATGAAAAAAGCTTCACCGGCCGACGCTTACGCTAAACTTTCGTGTGGTTTTCAAAAGTTTTACGCAAAGGCTTACAATAATTCATCCAACCCTTTTTAGATCATCAAAATAGTAAACAAGTGTCATAACCACTTTTTGTTTGTTTTTCAGTGTTTACGGTTACCTGAATTCTCGTTATTTTAAAATATAATATATACAACACATATTATTACACACGTCGTTCAAAAGGATATTTTAACAAAAAGTCTCAATACATGTTACATATATTTTTTGGATATGTTCTCTGTCAATATTTGATGGAAAGGCATTAAAATAAAGATTGTACTATTTCCTTTTTTATTAAATACAATAAGACTGGTTTCGCTAATGACGAGAATTATCAATTGACAAGAGAATACAATATTACAGTAGTATTTAATCAAAACAAATGAAAATAATAAGGGTGTTACAAACAATTGCTAATTAAAAGAATTTACAGATGAATGAACAATTATATTAATCAGAGGCACTTAATTGTTTATAGTTACATTTCAATTGTTATTGGCAACTGATTTCGAACAATTTACCTAGAATCGAATACATATAATCTTTATTGAAGGATTATAGTAAAACTAATGTATTATTCATAATAGATCCGAACTGTGATAGCAGATCGGCATAGTTTGTGTAAGAATACTCATATCACTTTACGTCATAAAATAGTAATGCGGAATTTTGTTTAACTATTTCACATTAAATCAAATCTCACATAATGTATGCACATGTACATTCAAGCCTCTTGAGATGAACGTAAAGGGTAAAAATTAAAACCAAAGTAAAGGACAGAAAAAAATCTTTAATAACTTTGCATTATATCTCAAATGTTTATGTGAAAAAATATAATATTCAGCATGTCATTTTTTGAGTGCGATTTTTCATTTGATCATTTTTTCTGACAATTTATTTTATATTGTATAATAAATACTACTTTAGCGTGACAGTTTCATATGCGTGACAATTTATACTTTGTCTAGGGAATGGACTGATGATGAATTTCAAAATATTAAAACATATGTCACGCACAGAAAAATAAAAGTGGTGATGAAAAATAATGTTTTAGTCTTTTATTCAATAAATCAACACACGAAATTGAATTCAGCTGTCACTGCAGTCGTATAACCTCTATTAGTAAATAATAGCGTTTTTAATATTATGTTAGTATAGTTGGATAAATAAAAATAAATGTTAGCACTTATTTCACGTAAATTAACCTTTTATCAAGAACATTTGTCAAATATATTTCAATCAAAATCAATTCGCTAAACGGTCGTTCAATTCCTATATTAATCATTTGAGAAATTGTGTCTCAGACTGGGCGCATTTGTTTCTCAGCGCGTTAGGAACGAGTATCATTTTTCGTGTCGGCGTCGCCGTTAAATAACGACGTCGTTACTAGGGAGCCGCGGATGCGACCTTAACGAGCGGCGCCCGCACCGCCGACGCGCCGCGACGCCACAATTGCGGAGTGTAAAACAAACCCAGATCTACTTTTTGCCAACCAGACCAGAATGAAGCAGCCGGCACCGGGCATTTAATGTTCTTATCATACTCATAATGTCCTTTAATGTCAGAAGGTGTTAACAATGCTATCTGGTGTGTCTGTTGTGTAAATATTTATAGCTTTGTTTTTTTGTATTATATGAAAAGATATACTAAAAACATACCCATCGTATTTGTAATAATTAATCTTTACTTTGTGTGGAATATTTCTTTGAGCTTAGTTACCATTGCAATATTCTACACAGCCCGAAACAGTTTTTACACTTTTTAGGTGTTAGGTTTTCAATTCTTTGTAGAAAGTCATTTAAAAAAATAAAACATTTTCTTGTACTTATTCCAAATTATTAAGATTAAGAGTAAGACCGATATGGTGTTCTTATATACCAATGAGTAGTACAGTTATCAATTTTCCAGTCAACTGACGCAGGTTTTTTCTACAAATAATGATAATTAAAAATATTTTTTAATCACATTTTTTCTCATTGCACGAAACGATTACATATCAGGAGGTGTCAAATAAAAAAATAGTTTTCGTCATTCAGACACTAATACAGTGAAATTTAAATAATCTCTGGCCTAATATTTCACCTTTACTAACAAAAATCAATCAATATTATGTATGCTATAAGCTGTCAATTCTTAAAAGTCATTGTGTTTATAAAAAAAGCATAATGTTTTTTTCACCACCTTTACAATTTTACTAAACGATTAGCTCCGTTTTCGCTATTTGCGATCAGTTTCAACTGAAGATAAAATTATTTTTTTCACTGGTTTTGTACAATTAAGAAGCTGGCGACATTTGAGCAATGCGTTGTTTAATTCTATACAGTTGAACCAACTACGTATTTATTAAACATTATTATAAATTGTTTCACTGTAATGAAATTTTAATAAAATTAATAAAATAAATACTATTTTTTTTTTTGTATACAAATTAATTTAATCGTCTTAGTTTCCGTTTGACCAGTGAGTTATAAACATGCTTCTTTCTATGTATCACAGAAAAACTAAAATCATATTCTTTATGCTTCGTTAAAACAGTATTTTATTAATTTTCATGATTCATCTCACATAGTAAACACTTGTCTATTTCAGAGAGATAGCGTAGGTGATAATCGTTCAACTTCTCCGGAATATATCATTTTAAAAACCAGTGGCACACTGAAGTATAATTAATTGCAGACTCCGTTGAAAAATTTATGTGTAAACTGCAATTTTTACTGATTATTTACTAAATAGTATAAATTTTAATGAAACGAACCTATTTTTGATGCCCCCAACGAATTTAAATAAACATCAGATAACAGTAAAGTAATTTTAGCAGTTAAATCTTTATAACCAAAATTAAAATTATATTTTTCTGTAATTATAAGTCACATCGATCATTTAAAGCAGTTATCTATTGTTTATCTCTAACATCACTGAAATTGCGTTCTTGCAAAAAGTTACGCCATTGTTTTCTTGAATATAATAGATTCTATAATTACCATAATATCTGAGGTTTATTGGAGTGTATTTCAACATAAATGCGAGAGTTTTTTCTTATATAAATGAATTTCCAAATTCTCTACCCGTATAAAAACTCTTCGTTGAATACTTTTAGGCATTGTATTTTCCATTGAAATAGGAAAAAAGTGAAATTTAGAGATCATTTTTGATCATTTCATCTACTTAAATCTTAAAATATAGATTGAACGAAATGACAAAAAATATAAGGCCTTGCTTACTTCATAGATAAATAATGAATTCGGAAATATTTACTACCTTTTACTTAGATTTAGATGTTCAATATATTTTTTTCAGCAATAAATAGTTTAAATACATATTTTCAAAGTTAAATAATAATATTGAAACTTTTTTTTAATCGATATTATTTCGTTTTTCTTTCCTTTATATTGTAATTGCAGATAAAACGTATTTTTAGCAAATGATGTCTACAAAATATATTTATCAAACATTTCGAATATTTGTCACTGTCAACTAGAGGTAACGGTCTTGCCTGACAAGGCAATAATAAAATTTGATTGGATTTTGCTTGACATTTTTAAAAATTCTTCTTACATTTGTCTCATTTATTTTAAAATATTCATTTCTTTGGCATAGAATTGTAATACTAAATATTGTTGAATAGTTTACTGTCAGTTTATTGAATCTTTCTAGATCGTTAATCTGCTTCAAATACAGTGATTCATTTGTTTTTTTTTTGTTTTTTACTTCAATAAAACGAACAAAAGAAGCACAACACTGTACATATAGAGCGTCTTCCATCTTCTATGTAACGTCGACCAAACAAATTGACATTCCACGAGACATCCCTCCAATGGATATTATTGGTGGCGTCGGACCTCTCAGATGAAATATGCATGAGGTTATCAAGGAAAGGGAAGGGTTTCAGGTAAGAGTGGAATGCAGCACCCTCTAAGCTCTTTAGGTATACTTACAAATTATTAATTTGAAAATATATATTTACAAACAATAACTTCATCGCAGTTATAAATGTATAAAAATACAAATTTAATTACAATGAAAGTATAACAGAAATAAATATTTCCATAATATATCTATATGAATTATCTGTTTTTTAATAATTTTAATTAATGTTTATCCGAGGTAATTTCGCTGACTTATTTGACAAATAAGCTTTTTTTTAATTACATCGTAGATGCTGACTTTGCTGGTATTATGAAAGTTACATGTAATGAAAACAATATTGATTGCTCAAACTGCAAATCGGCTAAATACACACGGGAAATATTTCAGAGAAAAGAAAAAGCAAATAATATAAAAATCTAGATTCTAGCGTAACTTATAAATTTGAAAATACACTTCGACACTTTTATTTGTATTTAATAAAAGTTTTTTTTTAATTGATAAACTTCGCTTGTTTATTATAAAATTTTCTATGTTTTCTGAAAATTTCAGAAGCTGAGTAGGCCTGTTTTCAGAGCATGCACGTAAACAACGTAATTAATTTAACTTTTGTTGAAATCAGAGAATTTTTTTTTGTTAACAAAATATTTAAAAAATAAAATGAAGTTATGTAAAACTGACTATTTGAACAAATAAAGGATCGAAATGGTCCAGTTAATCAAAAAATTGTAAAATTGACAGGAATAGAAAAGTTCACCTTGTATTTTTTATTAAAACATATATACTATACATTAATTACTTATTCTATAAACTTAGAAATTAATTTGAATTGAAATTGCTTTTTTGTGTTGTAAGAAATTCGATTAAAGATTGCTGTAATTAAGATTTTAGCATTAGCATTTTATTGTCATTTCATTTTTATAACTAAGAATGGCAAAACTGTAGAATCTCTAAAAACAAAATATTCTTCCCCTCAGATATTTTCACTTCGCCCCTTGACCTTGTTCATCTGCGGTAGATATTTTCATAATTCAAAATCATTCAAAATTTAGAATCCACTATCGTTCACATCGCAATTTAACCACTCAGCGACATTTTTTTTGGCACGTCCTCTGCATATTGAAATTTTCAAATTTTCAAATTTTCAATTGTGATATTTTGTTTATCACTATCAGCATTACGTGAAATTATTTATGGCCATTTCAAATTTTGTTGCATATTTTTTTCTAGGTTGATGCATCTAAAAAATTTCAATCTGAATATTCGACGCTCTACTTTATATTTGGTGCCTGAGGAACCTGGGTTGTACATGTGCTGCGGATGCCTCAAGGGAGTCTGAGCCCTGCCTGTCTCTTCTACAAACCAGATGAATCCCGGCATCGTGAACAACCACTGATGATCATACACAGGATGTACTCAGCGGAGCTACGGGACGCTGGGATAACCTGGGAGGAAGCAAAAAGATTAGTGGGGGATAGAGAATCTTGGAGGAACTATGTGGTGACCATATGCTCCGTATAGGAAAGGGATATGAAAAAAACTTTAAATTTAATTATAGTTTCTTTAAGACCGTCTCATATAAGATTTCAGATAAATGATAGCGGCATTCTATCAAGAAAAAGTTCGCAATCCCTAGCGTAAATGCATTTGTAATATGTAATAAAATAAAACCATTAGCAAGCATTTTTTCTCTGAAAAAAAACTCTCCCTAAGCTATAACTCTATACGCTATATATCACAACTTGTTAATTCTTGAGACAGATCGTAAAGAACATGAGAATTTCTTAGTCATAATAAAAAAAGAACAGATATCTCTCGCAACGGTGAAGAAGTATTAAAGTAAGAATGAACATGGTTTGTGTTTTACCTTAGAGAATTAACGTCGACTGTCTCGCGCCGTAAAGTTTTCCATCTTCTTTGTTTTTATTTTATTTAATAACTCATTCAATTAAACTCGTGAGTTGGATGAGCTTTACTCTTTTAAACCATGGTTAGCAAATAAGTTTTGTATAATGGAAGTACATACAATGTATTTGTAGCAAAGCACAATGACAATTTTATTTCTATCACCAATGGGAAAGTTTTAAAGTGGATGTGAAACACTGAATTATATTTATCATTTAAATATACGTTTCTATCGGTGTATATCAGTAGTTCCTGCGGATCCCCATGAGTCCGTGAGACCGCTGAGGGGGTCCGTGACAAATTGAAAGTTATTTGGGGGTGCGTGAATAACGTCAGGGGGTCCGCGGAAGAATAAATATAACAATTATTCCTGACACCTTTTTTATTATTACGAAAGTTAAAATATATAAAATGGTATAGATTTTGACGTCTTGAGTAAAATATAATTGTAGTACATAAGAAAACAAGCAATGACAATCATCCCTGTGGAATCGAGCCGATTGCGGCCGACTTAAAGTAGGTTTACAGGAACGTCTCCCAATTTATCAAAAATTATAATTTTATAAATACAACATTAATGTCATTAAAGAAATAACATCACCATTAACCATTCAACCGTTGAGATACCTCCATTTGAGACTATATGCTCCACATTGAAAGCGGACATGTATAAAAAATGATCATTCAAAATTCATTAAAGTTAAACTTATTATTTCACTCGGGGGTCCGTGGTCAGGTTTTCGCTTCGAAAAGGCTCCATGAGCATAATAAGTTTAGGAACCACTGGTGTATATGCTATAACTGGGGCTTTGGAGTCGGAGTCGGAAAAAATAAGCGACTCAAAACATTAATATATATATATATATTTAATGATGTGTATTCGAACCACAATAGTTCATATTGTTGACATTGCATGCTTGTCTGACTAAAGATGATCTGGTTGAATACATGTGTATATATAAGTTAAAATTAAATTATTGAACAATATCTTCGGAGTCGTCTTTTTTTTACACAAATCAACAGCCTTGGGTATAACTTAGTTAATTAGCCTAAATGTGAGTAACACCTTAGTTGGATTAGTTTATAATCCTTTTTTTCTTCTTTTTTTATATGTTGAATAAGTAATAATTATTCTTTAGTTAAATATTGTTTTTTTAAATAAAGTAACGTGTTTAATTTGTCAAGAGTTAAACAACAAAAATTATATTTATCAAACTTGAGGGTACACCGAAAAAATATAAGTTTTCTACAATATTAAGTATCAGCATTTTTAATGTTTCGAAAATACAGGTTGAATTATTCGTATAGTAAGAACTTATAGTATATCATTTTTTTCTTGAATTTAAAATGAAATCTTTCAATTTTTTTCTATACGCGTGTAAATATTAGTTTTATTAAATTTGAATCGTTCAAATTATGTAGACTCCCACAGATTTTGTCACTAACGACCCGGGTTTCGCCTTTCGGCATTTTCAGGCGTTCAAGCGCACGGATGAACTTGAACTGAAATCTTAAATTATATTAGTTTTATTACTTAACGACTGTATTTATTTGTTCAATAGGTCAATTAAATAATTACGTGGTCGAATATCAACGACGTTGGCTTAGTAGAGCACAGAGGTCACAGGTTCAAATCCCAGTACGGACAGTTTTTATAAATTAATTTTTAATTGAAATACATGTTTTCTAATCAAAAGCATAGATGTATGTTCCCCCTCTGATCGAAAGCGATTATCTAACCACTAGTCCTGTTATATTAATACTCTCCAGACATGTTGAACAACTGAGTAACAAGCAGTTTTTGTAGAAGCTCTTCTCTTGAAATAAACTCCGTTAGGAGTCTATATGCTTCACGTTTAGAACAGATATAGTAAAAAAAAAACAAATATTCTATAAAGACTAGACTGTAATTCAGTGAATTTCCATACTTCAAGATAATCCACATATTTTCAACATATAACTTACTATTAACTACTCTTTATTTTTAATTTAGACTATATAAAAGTTATTTGCCAAAGAAATATTCATTTATCATCATCAAAGTGTCTTAATGATATCATATTATACATTTCTTGTTATTATAGTTTTGCCTTTTATTTTTTTAATAAATTTAATAAATGAATTTTAACAAAGTGGACAACCCCGTCATGAAAAGCTACGGTATTCATCCGCTATAATAATTACAAAAGCACTTTGACAAATAACAATTACTACGATACAAAAGAAGAATCCAGTGCAAGTCTCGGACAGGAAAATACGGTCTGGAATTGCGAGTTGGGGTGGGATCGAGACTGTTGGGATGAAATGGGGATGTCTTGACGCGAATTACATCTACCCCGCGATTTGTTTGTTGGTGTTTCAACTTCAACAATGCCACAGTGTTACAAGGCGAATGCTGCGAGAGAAAATTTAGTTCAGACATTACAACTTTATTGCAGTGCTCTATCCAGAGACTACAGTATGAGGCAGAAACCGTCGAAACGTTATGTACAATATAATCGGTTAACGGAAAAAAGCGGACAGAAAGAAACTGAGCATAAAACTTAAACCCTTATAAAGAAAAAAGTCATAAGATAATATAACTCATATTTAACTTTCTGCAATCAAAGGCTTGGTAAAAACTAGTTAGGTCGTCTTCTTAAAAGTTTAACTAACATCTATTGTACTTTTTATTAAAAAACCTCAATCTTAACATCTTTTCAAGGTTAAAAATTCGTCAAAAGATTTAAAGTATATTTGACGTTATATAAAATTAAGATATCCATTTTCATAAAGATATTCATTTTGTTTAAAAATTTCCCAAATTTTAATTGTGTTTATAATTGAAATCATTTGCCACTTATTATTGATGATTTTTTAATTTTATGTTATAGGCATTAAGCATTTTAATTCTGTGTTATTATAATGTAATTTGTAAATGTTAGTAATTGCTTACACCTTTTTATTTCAATTTGACTTGTATAAATAGCACTGTTTAATTTATTTTCCTTATCAGTTGATAATGCTCGTGAGGAGCGAAACCGGTCCTGATCAAATAAATTTTAAGTGGAAAAAGTACTAAAAATCTTTTATTATTTTTATTATAATGCCATTCCACCAAGTATTGACAGTGAACACCTTAAAAGTGATTAAATTAAGAGTCATGTTTTTACCATTTTTGAAAAAGATCAAAAGTATTTTAAATGTGAATACTTATTTTTCTGTTTACGGCTTTTTCCGTGTACGCTTTTATTCTGTCTGTTTTTTTTCCGTGAATACTGCACGGTTTTTTCTTGGCTAGTTTTTTTCTAAAACTTAATTAGAACATAAGTTTTCTTTCAATGACTACTTGTTATTCAGTTCAACCTCTATTTTTTTATGAGAAGAATAGATAGAAGGAAGGGCCAAGACAGAACTAATGTATAGCTTATGACGTTGCTAATTGACTATGTACAGAACAGCTAATATGGTTGTATATTATAATTATAAAAATCACTTTAATTATATTTTAAAAATATATTCTGACAATATTTTTATTGCTTGTAAACACGTTTAAAGCCTACAATAGATCAGATTTTTTAACCCATTTTTTAAAAAACAGAGTAAAAAAGTCACATACAAGACTTTTGAGTCTCCTTGTACTGTGGAGTGAAGCACGTACCGCTGGAATGACCGATATGTGCAAATTGCATCGTTCCACTTCTCTCACCATACAAGCAATATCAATAATAGTAATATTATTTATTAAGTTCTGATTTACTTTACGACATAACCTTTGTTGGCAACAATAAAAATTTCGTTTATTATTGAAGTGCTTCAACTAGTCCCTAGTACAAACAACGTGAAACATTACAATTGGATTGTTTTGTTTTGCGTAGATATAAAAATAGATTAAGGAATGAAAAGATTTGAAATTTTATACAACGACATCTTTTGGTGAGAAAAAATAATAATTGATATCAGGGTAAGATTTAATGACTTTAAAATTCTACTATATGTTTTAAATTACATACATCAACAAAAAACATTTGTACCACTTGGGGAGGGGGGGGGGGTGAAAAAGGTTCAAATTTCAAAATATTTTTTTTACGAAGATTCGCTTAATTGATGAAATTAATTGCTTTGTAAATACTTATACCACTATCCTTTAATGTTTATTTTCAGTGGTGTACTTAATCAGTGGACATTTTTTTCATTAAACTGTGCTCACAATAAAACACTTTAAATGTGAGCACTGTTTTATTAATTAACATTTTTTTTACCATGTCCGCTCCCAATGTGGAGCATGTGGACTCCTAATGGAGTTTATCTCAACATAAGTGTTTCTACGAGAACTGCTTGTTACTCAGTTACTCAACCTCTCTTTTTCCAAAGAGAGTAGGAATAGAAGGAAAGGGCTAGGACAGGACTAGTGGTTAGCTAATCGCTCTCGATACGCCCCGTTCAAAAGATAGGATGGGTGGGAGATGGGAATTCAAGACATCACATAAATCCATGCCTTTGAACAGAAATTCATAAATCGATTGAAAAATCAATTTTATAAAACTGCCCGTACTGGGATTCGAACCCGTGACCTCCGGTTCCCGGTAAATTGCTCGAATGGAAATTGCTCGAATAACAAGATAATCAATTTGTTTCCGTTTGTTCTGTCTGTTTGTTCTGTCTTAGCCCTAGTCTTCTATGTGTTCTGGAAATATATATTTATAAACAGTTTGAGTAACTAATTAATAAGCAGTTCTCGTAGAAACACTTCTGTTGAGATAAACTCCATTAAAAGATCATATGTTCCGCATTTGGAGCGAACACGGTTAAAATAAATACTTACGAAAATTATTTTTATATTTCACTCTCTAAACAAGTGTCGCACAAGATAAAAATGAAATTCGTAGAAAAAGTCGTGAAAAATCGTTCAAATAACCAAACAATTCGAATAATTTGTAATTCGAGCAATTTACCGGCTCCCGTGACCTCCGTAGCGGTAGCCAACGTCGTTGACCACTCGACCACACAGGTGGCATATATCTAAATTGTGACGTCTTTCATTCGTTTTCTACCAGGCAATTATTTTTTTAAGACACCGCAGTTTTTGTGTAGTATTTGTAAAAACATGTCGCACAATTGTGTAATTATTATTTTACCAAATTCCTTATTTTAAAAAATGTACCCTACTTGTTATATATTTTTTTGAAAAGCTTTGTTACCCTGCATCATTTTATTACATATAAATGTCAAAATAATAGGGGAATTTATGAAAACCATTTCATTTAAAGTATTTTAATTATTAAATTGTACAATTATACGTATACAGGATATTTTTTATCACACTTATTATTACGACATTCCGATATTATTACAGAATGGTTATTATGCCTGTTAAATATGGCTTTGTTATGACATAGCCAATAATATTATCATAGACAAAACAACGGTGCATCATAAAAACTGTGAAGGTTTTAATTATTTACGAGTTGTAAATAATATTAACATCTATGACAAAACATACGTATCAAAGTTGATAGTTTATTTTCGGCAATTGTGGACAGCTACAATCCAATCGTTTCCAGTAAATTATCTTTTTACTCTTGCTAAACATAATAATTACTGATACGGTTGTGTATCCAAACAAATATCGTATATCAGTCTCAAATAATTATTCGATAAGTATCCAAAATATAGGGCAAACTTGTCACTTATCATATTTCTGAAGTGGCGTTTGGAATATATCAATAAAACACTACTTAATAATTCATCATTGTTAAATAGTATACGAAACTATTGTAATAGTATAAAAATTTCAAAAATGGAAGAATAGGATGAAAACAAATGATAGTTAAATTTATTGTGACGTTTGTTTCGCAAGTCAATTAAATTAATTGCCGCCTATAAGTCAAAATGATGTTGACGTAATATTGTCAAATCAGTGGTTCATCATGCCATAAAAATGTGTTTATTCATCACTTTCAACTAGTAAAATAAATCAATCAGTAAGAGTTGATAAAGGCGACAAATAATTTTGTCCTACAAGAACTGAGTGCAGCTCAGTTAATCAACACTTTCTTTTCATTAGTATAGAATATAAGAATGAAAAAAATACATCGCTTCATTCCGTTTTAAGGATCCGATGAGTGGGTGATAGTTTCAGATAACCATGTCTTTTCAAATATCAAATTTTCAATCCATTTTATTAAAGTGTCTTCATTGGGAATTGTTTTTTATGAAAAAAGGTAACCAAACAAAACGACATTGAATGTTGACCACTCTTATGCATGTCTAAAAGGGCAACTACGGGAGAACTTATTAACTGAATAAAATGGACTACATAAAGATTGATACGGAGAGGATATGTGTCAAATGATTAAAGATCGGTTTTAGGATAGAAATGTCCGTAAGGCGACTTAAGCATTGAACAAATCAAACATGAAATGGATACAAGTTTTTCCTGTTGTATTGTTGACTTTATTGATCCAGTTAAATTTTAACAACCTCTTTTCCAAAAGTATTTTCAAATAATTGAAATTCTTCACAAATTTTCAACTCTAACCTAAAAAATAGTGTTTTTATTTATAGGCTATTCGCAGACTACTTTTTACATGTCAAAGAATTGAAGTTTTCAATAAAAAAAATGAATTTATATGAGTACAGCGCACTTGTATGTGAGTTTGATTAATTGACGTATTCATTTATTATTTCTTAGACAAACTATAAAACACTCTATTCTCTATGGCGTTGTAAAACTTTCTTTTATTTCAATTTTAAAACATTATTCTAAATATAACTCTTTTGTGAAAATATTTATATTTGCGCTAGAGGCCGGCACGGGATTTTTCGGCTCGGTCCTGGAACAGGTAATAAAGTATTGAAATTTGGACTCAAGTTATGGCTTTGGAAAGGAATTTTTATTACCGTTTTTCTTCGAATACGAAAAACATTGTGCTATGTATTTTAGAATATTTCAAATCGCGATGAATTTTATAATCGTATTTTATTAGAAGACTGGGGAAATAATGATTCATAAAAAATTGACACTGATTAGAGAGACAATGTTTAAATATTTCAACATGCCTGTCTTTGATGATTACTATATATAGTTTCTTGGTTTATTGGATAATATTAAAATCTTTTAATAAGAAATTCTTTCAGATAAAAAATGATTGTTAACATTGAGTCTGGGCTGGAATACAAGGTCCTGAAAAGATTTTACAAAATATCATCCCTTGCAGACTTCTAGTGTACGCAGTCGGAGAAACAGCCCCGCCGTATTTCACTTGATTGATCCTCCGCCACAAGTGGATAAGGTTGTCGATTTAGCTTTATTTTTAGATACCTACCCGAATATTTAATATATTTAATAAGTAATTTCGTTATTTCGACGGCAAGATACTAATGATGGTTAAGTCGAGATTAATTCAGAAGAAGATGAGTACAACGGCAACTGTAATACCACAAATGTCATCTAATATTTCTATATGATAAATTAATATTTTGTGCAATAGTTTTTGAGTTATTTGTGTTTTTAACTATGATATATTTTAATTGGAATAGCATTATAAAGCTGCGTTTTCGAGTCGCATTTTTTTTAAAGGCCCTGCTAACTACCACGAGAACAGTTTGGTACTCAATTGCTTAACCTTTACTTTCCGTAGAGAGTAATGATATAACGATATGGCTATAACAGGACTAAAGGTTCGCTCTTGCTACGCCGTTATTTTAAGATCGTAAAAATCTATTTAGAAACGTACCAAAACCACTTAATAAATGAATGCTTGAGACTTAAGTGTGCTAAATATTGAATATTTAATTTTAAAATGAGAAATAAAATGAAATATTTATATTAACTAAAACATATTTATATTAGATTGCTGAGTATCGTTTTATTGAATCTACATAAATCTTAATTACATGAACCACTTAAAATACAAAACATACATTAAATGATACCCGATATTCTACAATAGATTTCTAATAAGATAATAATTCAGTTTATTCTCGACCTCTTGGGGGCAAATGATAAACTGTTATGTAGTCGGAAACAATTATACTTAATCCTGAAATTCGCAGATTTTAATTTAGGTACTCGATACTTTGACGTTCACATCACTAGAGGGTGTCATTATAAAACTTTTGAAGGCCAACAGGATAATTAAGGAAATATGTGTAATTTTTCTTCTTGAGCAGCTGTTTCTCACCTGCCACCCTATTTGAAACGAAAAACATCGATTATTTTTAATGCTTGCAAGAATGACTAAAAAAAATAGCGCGTTTTCTACATTTCAGCTGAAACTATTTTTATCGCGATGAAATATATCTTTTTCTTTGCAAACTCTGCACGCATGTAAGATTGCAAATTATCTTGATATCGCATTTATAATTTAAATCTGAATAAAGATTTAAAAATATCCTCGCTATTTAAGAAACCCATAAACCTGAAAACAACTTATTAAATTGAAAGCATATTTTATGTGGTTTTTCTTGCTCTGTCATGCAAGAGTCGTAGCAACTTTACTTGTGACGTAGAGTTGAATAGCTAAATCATCCAGATTATAGAGAAATGGTCAAGAAACTTTTTACCAAGACGAAATATTTATAACTCGCTTATTAAAAATTGTAATATATTGTTTTTTTGTTGGGTAAAGTATTTGGAATCAAAATGCATATATTGAAATTTAACAATGCACAGTCAACATCGCAATATCAAAGTCTATCTATATCTTTTCCGGTTCTAAGCTCAAGAAATGCGACCCCAATACCCACAATTTCTTAAATAACTATTTTAATATGGGTGATACAATGTTTATAATTAAGGTATTCTTATATTATAGTTTATTGGATCTTTTGTAGTTTATAAAAATACGATAAGATAAGAGATAAGCGCCGGCTTATCAGCGATTGTTCGTAAGATAACTAGGCTGAACGCCGCTGAACGCGTCAGTAGCAAATTAATATTTGCACTGAAATGACGTATTTTTTACGCGCAACTTGAAATATGATTATTTATTAAAAAACCACGGATTTTTATAAAAAAATGTATGAGGAATGATGCAGAGAGATATTTTAAAGCCCTTAAGACTATTTTTTTTTGAAGTTCATAAGAATAAGGCCAATAATGAGGAAACCACTGGGGTCCCTACCCCGGAGACTAGAAGTATTTTTCTAGTCTCCGAGCCGCGAGAGATATTTATGAGTTGCCACTCAATTAAAATTTGTCACGGTGTTTATAGACGTCGCGTGATTATGAAAATTAAAAACAATATATGTTTGTGGTAAAAACTTTTAAGCGATTCGCCTTCCCTGGGTTGTCTAACACTTTTATAGAGTTTGAAAAGGGTAACTCACATAAATAACTAAAAAAACGCGTTTTTTATTTTACCTTCTTTCTTGTTCGAGTACGATATTAAAATATTCAAGACGGTAAAACATGGCTACTTGGTCTTAAATCGTTTATATATTTTATTTTTATTTGAGAATTACATTCTCTCCTGCTTACGTGCAGTTAAATATACTGTCATGTTAAGTAAAAACACAGTTATTACAAAAAAAATACGAAAAAAGTTATGGTGTAAGGTTTTAGTAATTAAGCAGCTTTATAATGTATAACGTAAAAGATCGATACCTGATTCTGACAAACTATCGAACATGTAATTACTTTATTTTAACTTAGCAGGGCAGTACACATAACCGTAATAATTTGATATATTATAGAGTTAATACCAAGACTATGTTAAGTGTAAAATTTTACTACATGTTCTTAACTCTAGAAACATTGTATATTCAACATTTCAATTAACCCAAGAAGTTTATAATGTTTTCAAACGGTTTTATTAATTATTATTATTCTGTATAGGTATTCTCTGTGATGATTCTATTCAATATTGAGGTATTGACGGTTAATTTAAGAACTAAAATTATGTTTTCGTCTTTGATTTACACTATACATACATTTACTTTACAGCGATCAAAAGATAGACAACAGAGGTGAAGGGTATTAAAAATCTGACGTCCATCCGTACGTGTCTTACCTCCCTGGACACAAGCTTACGTCTAGACTCCAGAGTCTAGAGCTCAGGGATTATAGTGATTTCTTACAAAACGGCATGTTGAACCATTAAATGATTTTTATCAGGTGGTTGTGATGAGACTCTCGGTAGGATCATAATGTTAATAAAAACACAATATTCCTTTGTACTTCATTCCACTTTATTTAATATGTTAGGACCGGTTTCGCTCATAGCGAGCATTGTCAACTGATAATAAATATAATTTAACAATGCTATTTATACAAAAATGAAAAGTTATTGACAACAATTGGCATTGAAAAGAAATTACCAATTACATCAAAAGTGATTGTAAAATAACACAAAATTAAAATGTTTAACACATCTAACATACAATTAAAAAGTCATCCCAGATTAATAAATTCAGAATGGCGATTGAAAGTAATAACAAACATAATTAAAATTTGGGAAATTTTTAACACTTTAAACACAAACATTCAAGCTTCAGTCTTGAATTCTTCGTTTTCGAATCGTGGTTTTCAGGTCGATTGTTAGTCTTCCATAATCGCCTTTACAACGTTCTGAAGTGCTGTTTGAAATTTGTGTCAGGGCAATTATGATTATGAGGTGCGGCCCTCACCAAATAGTCAAAGTTTAAACCGTATATCAGACACGTGCGTGCAAAATTGCGGTTTTGGTAAACATACTACTCACAACATTATCGTGGAACTTTGCCAATTTGTGAGGAATTTTGATTTTACGGTGCGTCGACAGATGGCCAATAAAACAATTGACATCATTAACAAAAACCTGACGTTCCACATTATAAACTAAATGATCGATTATATTACTTTACATTCTAAGGTCATAAAGAATGTGATGATTGGGATTAGAAAGGGTTTTTGAAAATTTTACATCATAAAACCAACAAAATATAAATACGATTTCAACGGAGCAAAGTTGTGACATAATTTAATCAGAGCGCAAATTTTGAGACAAGTTTTATAATGAATAAAGACAGGGAAAAGCGCTTAATTGTGCTACATCGTTTATGAATAAAGCATTTCATTAATTTTTTTGTTTTATTTTTATGCGTATTTTTTATATTACGTTTGACGTTGTATTTCAGTAGTAAAAACCTGTTTACTTGTCCTTGCCAAAAATAACAAATAGTATTAACCAACTTTTCAACGTGCAGAGCAAAAAATAAGTTTACCATATTTATTACAGTTTAATAATATATAAATGAGATGTAATTGTGTTTTTATATTAATATAGTTACTTATTGATTTATTAGATTATTTAGGTGAGGCCATTTATGGCGCAGCGATTACCGTTGGCTTCCGTGCCAGATCTCACGCGTTCGAGACGAAGTTTAGAACGCATGGGTGTTTGTGATCTCGAAAAATTTCTCTCCCACTCTTCCGATCCTTCAAAAACTGAGCGTAGCGAGAGCGATTAGTTATCCACTCATCCTGTCCTAACTTTATTATTTTATCCCAACTATTCTCTTTGAAAAAAGAGAGGTTGAGCGACTGAGTAATAAACAGTTCTCGTATAAAAAACTTCTGTTGAGATACCTTCATTTGGAGACCATATGCTCCACATTAGGAGCGGACATGGGTACAAAAAATTCCAATATTTATCTATACACTTCATATCGAATGTGAAAAGTAAAAAAGAAGTAACCCACAGTTTTTTCAAAACAGCTTTTTTCGATTATCACAATATATACAACTTGATACATACACTCTCTTTCAAAAAGATGTTGGCTGAAAATGCCGAATTAGTATCTAAATTTATCTTTTAAGTTTGAAAAAAGAAGGGCCTGTGGAAATTCCGATCAGGAAGAAAGACTTATAACCAGGTTTTCTTAAAAAATGTATTAAATTAATATCAGAAAAAGTCAATTAAAAACCAGTTTATCAGTCTACTTCACCAGTACACTTCAATATTGTTTGTATTTCATAATTTTCAATTAATCCAAAATCATCAAAAAACGTTATTTGATTCTGTAGATTTTTTTATGTGTGTTACGCCATTTTTCCTTTCTGCAGTCTATATGCTCCACAATAGAAGCGGACATGATTAATAAATATAAAATAATAATACTCCATTACGAATCTGTAATGTTCTAAATAGGAGAAGATGCTACATTTAAATAGTTTTTAAAAAATTCTGAACCACCGAAGAATTTATTTTACTTCTTTTGGTAAGAAGGACTTGGACGGTTCGCGAAATAGCCCGACAATATAAAAGTTATTTTTATTGCAGTCTATTCTTTCACAGTTCCCAGCGAACAATGGTGAAGTGAATACATGTGGGCTGTAATTTCTGATTTCTGTCTTGGCCAAAACATTACGACGTGAAACATCAGCATCACTAAAGTGCTTCTAGATATACGACACAGTGGCGCACAAGGCCCGTAGGTGGCAACGTCTAAAAGTTTCCAAAATACCATATTTTTAAAAAAGTAAACGTTTTTTCGTAGAAGACTTTTAAATATTTAAATAAAAAGTCATAATCAACACTCTCAACAGAAATTGTTCAACTTTTTATCCGAAGAGTGTAAAGAAAAAGGGATGATATTATTAATAGGGATTGCAATACCGGTATTGAAAATTTCAAATTCCGGTATTCTTAGTATTTTTTCAATACCTAAATAACAGTTTAAAAAATGCAAAAATATTGGTATTTTATATTGAAAATTAACAAAATTATTATATTTGGTTATATTTGAAAACACTTTTACTGTACAAATTTTTCTGCTTAAACATATTTCCTGACGAGTAATATAGTACTTTTTAATAACAGTGTTAAGGTATATTTAATTAACAAAGTTTGAAATTGTTTTAGACATTATTTTTTGATATTTTTTTAGTCAACCGGCTGCCGATTTTTAATAAATACGAAGATCGGTTTTTTAATAAGCCCTATTGGTAACTGACCTTTTCGATGTAATATTTTGTGTACACGTTGAGCTTAATTCTTACGTGCTTGCTTTAAAAATTAAGCCAGGCTACACATATCTTTGTAGTGAAAATATATCTTTCAAATAAAAAACATTTGAAACTAGGATACAGAAAATTATCGGTTGATCATAGTCGAAATTCATTTCTCTCTAAACAGACGGTTGCGATTTAATATATCATTCAAATCATGAATCATTGTTTATATACTGAAGTATTTTATATATATAGTCTAAATCAGTGCTTCCCAACCTTTTTCATTCAACGGCCCCCTAAATCTGAAAAAAAAAATCCGCGGCCCTCCTCAATATAAAACATGTTTTGCGGCGGCCCTCAATCTGGGAAGAACTGGTCTAAATAATCATGTGTACAAGGTATAGGCTGAATGGAGAAGTGAGTAATTTTAAAATTGACTTCATGCATGATGATTTTGCGATAGACGTTCAAATCATATATTTTTTTACTAAAATCTGAAATGAAGATTAAACTATTTCTTTTTTTTTAAGTAAAGTTACTTTTATACAAATATAATATTATATTAAGCGATTGACTTTCTCTTTGGTTATTTTATTCAGTGCTAAGGTCACATTATTATGTTGGCAACTCTGATAAACGCACAGAAAGATCCGTACTATTGAATGAGTTTGATTGTGCTGTAATTTGGTTTCCGGTTTGAATGCTGAAATATTCTTAAATAAATATAATTTTGTTATATTTATATGAATGCTTTTTTCTTGCATTTTTCATATTGTTTTGTCATTTTTGAACAGTATGTAAATAAATTAAATACAATTTTTACTTAAATATAATAAATTATATTGAAATTGAGAAATATTTAAAATTAATGTTTCCAAATAAGCCGCCTGTGTGGTCGAGTGGTCAACATCGTTGGTTACCGCTACGGAGGGCACGGGTTCGAATCCCGGTACGGGCAGTTTTATAAATTGATTTTTCAATCGATGTATGAATTTCTGTTCAAAGGCATGGATGTATGTGATGTCTTTAATTCCCCCCTTCTACCCATCCGATCATATGAACAGTGCGTATAGAGAGCGATTATCTAACCACTAGTCCTGTCCTAGCCCTTTCCTTCTATTCCTACTCTCTTTGGAAAAAGAGAGGTTGAGCAACTGAGTAACAAGCAGTTACAAGAGATAAACAAGAGATAAACTCCATTAGGAGTCCATATGCTCCATATTGGGAGCGGACATGGAATAATAAAATGTTGCCAAAAAATATAAGCTAAGATGAAGCATTTAGAATGCTGTAAAACGCTTGAATTTAAAATCAGAATTCTGAAATTGATAGAAATAGATGCTAAAAGCACAGATCTCTTGTGATAGCATAACACAAAAACAACTTATTGTCTCTTGTGAAACATGTTGCGTCAATCACAATACAAAAGCGAGATTTCATTAATTTTAAACTATCATCAAATAAACCTTTTAGCTCTAGAACTAGCCTAGGACACTTCTTCTTAGCCAGTAGCCCAATATTGTTTTTACCATACGGAAACTTTTAATCAAATAGATGTTCGCTAAAGTAAAAATCTTAGAAAAATAACAAAGGCCAATTCATATCATAACGTTTCAGTGCCGTGAGCGTTTATTTCTTTCGCTCGCCGCTTTATACAGTATAGAAATAAATCTTTTGTTATTCTTTCGTTGACATATTCCAGGCAAGTCATACCACTGTGGGCTGGAGCATGCTAGCTCTCTACTTTATAAGAAAAGTGCTCCCAAATTGAATTACCCCAACGAAAGTGATTTCTGGTGAAGCAGAATAATTCTGTAGGTCGTCTGGGAGGCATTTCAGGAAGATGTTTGTTTACTTGCATGGTGGTATATTATAATTTGTATTTAAATATAATATTTTTAAAAAAAACACAGGAGACAAGTTCATATCGTTATTTCGTAATAGAATTTTTCATTTCAATACATATGGGCTAATCAATATGTGGAAATATAAAACAAATTATCCGACATGTTAAAATATACCGTATATTTTATTACTGTACGCTTTGAAGGTATTCACTGTTAATTCTTGGTGGAAACGCATAATCCTAAAAAAAAAATCACAAGTTTTTGTTAGGGATGTTAAAGTCTTAAAACGGGTTAATCCGAGGCTGATTTTTAATTAAATAAAAAAAAATGAAATCTTATTAGTTATTAAAAAATACACAATTACGACATATAAAATTTTGTTTTTTTTAAATCGAAGTCAGATCAATTGTAGATAGAAAAGTCGTAGACGCGGTTTTTTGCTTTCAATTAACTTTTAATTTTGTTACTCCAATGGTGCTAAAAATCGTTCCCCTCTTTTCGACTTCATCTATAGCAGGGGTCGGCAATCTGCGGACCACTAGGCGTCGTGGTGCGGCCCGCAAGGTTCTCTAGATTAAAATATTTGTTTACACATGTCATTACAGTGTAATGACATTTGACCCAAGTGCGGCCCGCGCTAATCCCCACGTAAAATATTTAGCACTTTTACAACAAAAGGTTGCCGGCCCTTGATCTATAGTACAAACTATATTACACCATTCACCATTTTATAATAATGTCGCAATATAAAAGCATTGAAAAGCTTGACAGATGATAGCGTTGACTTGTTTGAAAATTAGAAAACACAAGAAATCCCTGCAATTATTGTGATTTCTTTTTGAAGAGACAAATAATCAAATGAAAAATTGCAACCATAATTATAGGCTAGGTTTTTACATCAACGATGTCACTATGAGTTACATATGTCGGAGAATACTGCATAATTAAAATAATCTAAGTTCCCAACCACAGAATTATCAACGAGAATCAATTTAATAAATATAAGTTTATTATTAAAATAATTAATTTTACGATTTAATCAATTTCTATTTTCCAATTTAATATATATATTTTTTTACGTTACTTATTGCTATGCATTATATTTCGAACGTGTTCAAATAACCCTCAGTTGAAAAAAACTGTTAAACATGATCGTGTTTGATCATAGTTGTTTAATTGCATTTTAATATTGATTGTTGTCAACAAGGAGTCGTGTAAAAAAAGACGAATCCGACTCCGAAAAAACACAATATGCCTTTATATTTAATTTCTACTTTAATTAATCAAGATCAGGACCGGTTTCGCTCATGGCGAGCATTGTCAAGACGGGTCCTGATCTTGATAAATTTAAGTGCAAATGAATAATGTGCTTTTTCTTAATATATAAAGTGTATTATGCATTGTTTTAGTTTTAATAATTTATATTTGTTATCACCACCCGATGGAAGAAAATTCTTAAGTTATATAAAAACAACCCTTCGAATAGTAACAGTATTTAGTTCTGACGAAATAGATACAAAGGGTTATAACATATGCAATGACGATTCACGATGTGCTGTGAACAGTAAAAAGCTTCAATGACCTTTTAGTCCATAACCCTACAGCGAACCGAGCTGTACTTATATTAAGTATTCATTTTTCGATCAATGGCTGCATAAAAAAACCCATATCAGTAATCGCTGTCTGGAAACTCGGAGTTTTCGGGGTGTGGGTAAATTTTTTTACCGTCGATGGATTGAAAGCACTCCGTCAAAACCAACTCGAGCCTACGACTCTTATGTCCCAAATCGAATTTTCATTTTTACAATTTCCCACAGTTAATTGTCACCGCGTGTATTGGAATTTTAAGTGCATTTTTAGTGCCGATTAAGGAAAAGAGAATGACTACATATTTCGTGACTTAACGTTTTTTCTAGTGGCCGAGTAGTAACGGTTTATTGAGCACATTTTCCAATGGTGATGCGAATAATATATACATCTTGATATAGAGCTAATTTATTCAACACAAGAAAGACTTATAATGGTGCTACAAACAATACGTAATAGAAAGGTGAAAAGAATTCTTTGAAAATTATCGATCAACTGAAAATGCTCGTGATGAGCAAAACCGGCCATGATTACATTAAATAAATGTAAAAATAGTACAAAAGAGAGTTCTATTTTTTTCATTACTCATCCAACCCTTCAATAACTGGGCGTAGCGAGAACGATTAGTTAACCACTTGTCCTTTTCTAGTCTTATTCATCTATCCCTACTAATCTCTTCGGAAAAGAGAGGTTGAGTGACTTAGTAACAAACAGTTTTAGCAGAAAAACTTCTGTTGAGATACCTTCAATAGAAGGTGAACAATGAACACATTAAAAGTGACGTTTTAAGAAAGTTAAAAGAAGTCTTGTAAAGCAAACGCCAGGAAGATTACAGCAATGATCAAAATATGACCAATTTGTTTGGTTAACCCTCTTTCCATTCTTGCAATATTTTTATTTCAGAACGTGAATCGGAAGTCCGTTTTAATTATTCTTTATGCACTTTTAGGATTAGAGGAAGTTGGTTTGAAGAAACACAATAACAAATCTCCATACTCCACTCACCACATATATAATCCGCACAGTAAGCAACTTCATTAGTTAACCTTTATACGCCTAGCGGTCCCGTACGGGCCCGTTGATTATGGTCCATTTCGCTATCGGATTACACTGATTTATGATAATATTATTCAAGATATGAATATTAGGTTACATAAATAATGTCTTTGAGATACTGATCCATAATTTTATTCCATAAATATCTGCGTTACAAGGTCCGACTCTTAAGAAATAATATGTCCGTTTTGTAATTTTAAAGCTTTTGTAAATAATAAACAATCTTTTATTTTGATAATGCTTTTTTTTTGCTCAACCAGGATGACTAGTTTTAGAGATATAATTATTTTAACGGATGTGTTTGTCGCGAATATTTCGCGAAAAAATGCTCGGGCAGTGTGCTACTCCTTTTGCGCACAGCGCGCGAGCAGATAAAGGTTAACATGTTGGTAACCTTATCAGATATTCTTCTTGGAGGAAGGCAAGAATGAATTGGCATTAAATACGTTTTAAGTAGTCATTAAAACAAGAACCGAAAGCACTCTCTTTTTTATGGTTTGAACGTAAACCTACCCCAAATGAAATCTTAGTATTAAAATTTAATCTTTCCACCAACTTTACTTATAATGTTTTACCAACGCTGTCGACTTAAATGTACACGATATTATATAGTAACAAGTTTTTCACACAAAAACTCAATAATCAAAAAAGTAACATTAAGATGATCATCACAAACATGTTTCGTATGCAAATTTGTAGTATTTTTATAGAATTTTGTAATAATTAAATTTACTACCTAAAGCAGTGGCTTCAACCTTCGCGTCTCCTCATCCTTTATTTTATATAGTAATAAATGAAAATAAAATTAAAATTTTGCCGCCTGCGTGGTTGGGTGGTCAACGTCGTTGGCTACCGCTACGGAGGTCACTTTTGATTGATTGAAATTGATTTTTCAATTTGTTCAAAGGCATGGATGTATGTGATGTCTTGAATTTCACCCTCCCACCCATCCAATCCTATGAACGGGGCATATCGAGAGTGATTAGCAAACCACTAGTCCTGTCCTAGCCCTTTCCTTCTATTCCCTACTCTATTTGGAAAAAAGATAGGTTGAGCAACTGAGTAACAAGCAGTTCTCGTAGAAACACTTCTGTTGAGATAAACTCCATTAGGAGTCCATATGCTCCACATTGGGAGCGGACATGGTAAAAAAAAAAAAAAAAAAAAAAGACGTTTTAAAGGGTAAATAGATATTTTTGACTATTCGCGCCTCCCTTTGCAAAAGTCCACGCCTCCCAGGTTGGATATCGCTGATCTAAAGCGTTTCTACTATAATGCAGAGATTCCCAAAGTGCAGACCAAAAAATAGTTTTGACAATATAAATCAAAATTTGACATATTAAAATGATATGATGAAAAAACTACATAAAAACCATTTTTAATGTCTCAGTAACAAAATCTTCTTTGTCATTACGACATTCTAGAATTTCTAGATGTAAAGTCATTCATAAAACTAAAAGTATTTATCAGGAAAGGGATATCCACAAATTTTCGTCGATTTCCAAAGATTCATTTAAACATTTGTAATAACGACTTACATCAAGCGAGCAAACTTTCTTAATTATGAATTTGAACATGTCAAAGCAACGCATCCCGGCATCCGACTAACAGACGAAAACTTACCAAGCACGATACAAATATTATCCAACTGGGTAATAAAAAACAGTGCCATATTATCCATAAATTAAAAAAATATCAATTATCTTAAACTGATTTGTTTATCTTGTTTGGCCCGGATTATAAATAATTTCCAAAATGCGACACGTTCTCTAAAAATATTGGGCACCCATGTATGTATACGTTCTGAAATTTGCGTTCATATCTGATTGAGTTTTTAAATCTATAAATTTAATTTAATGACAAGGTAAATGATTTTTTTTTCCATTTGTTTTGGTAATTTATGGTATTTTTACCAAGCCAGTAATTCAGCAATCAACGATCTAATACAGATGATTGATAACATTTAAATGCTTCCAAAATTTAGTAAGCTGGAGTTTGATGTTTATAAATTTTTATAGAAGCTTCAACATTGCGTTTCGCTTAATTATCAGATCCGAGCCAAGTTGTGCAATTGATTTAATTGAACAAAATACATTTGAATCGTTTATGTTTTTTTTTTAATAGTTAGAGAAAACATCGCCATTATTATTTGATCCCCTTGTACAACAAATAATAATAAGTACAAGATATTGTCGAGTTTTATCCACCGTTTGCTTTGACGCTACTCACTACCCCTCAGAGCTTTTTAATATATTTATTATAGGGCAAATAAGTCCGACAAGCTTTTAAATGAAACACAATTTGGGATTTATTACGAGGAATCCTCTCAAATTTATTTGAGTCTTCTCTACGCACACACACACATCCCTTTGTAATGAAATCAATTGTGTTTTTTTATATGAAATCTAGACTCATTATGTATGTAATTGAGCCTTGAGAAATATAATATCATGATTGCTCAAAGTAATTCAATTCTACGAACGGTCCTTTGTAAAGATAGTAAAGAAAATATTTAATATCCTCAGCGTAGATTGTAAAATTCGTATCATTATAAAACTACCTTATTCAGGAGTTCATTTAGAAATTACGAGAGTTCATTAGAAATTCAACACGACATTTTTTTATAATTGCATTATGATTGCTGGATTGATAAGTATACTTACTTTCCTAAAATATTAACTTTGAGAGCAAGACTATTAAATATGTGAAACATATACGTTAAATACAAGTCCAAGTCCGCTTTCAATGTGGAGCATATGACCACCTAATGGATGTATTTCAGCAGAAGTTTTTTTATCAGTGACTAAATCTCCACTTTAGTGAATATATAGTTATGATACGAGCAATTTTACTAATGAATAAAAAATATATAAAATATATAATGCTAAGAATCTCGAGTAGCTTTATTTTCATGTGACTATTTAGAAAAAAATGTGCCGGTAGATATTTTCATATAGTAATTATTAAATCAATATGAATAATAAAGAAAATATTATTTCTGAGTACCAGTCTGGTTCATTTTTAATAGAGATAAATCTTATACAAAATTCAAATAAATTACAAAATTAAATGCTTTAAAAGAACCCCACAAATTGTAATATGCAAACTAATTTTATTTTATTTAATGTGACCCATTTTAAGGCTTCTTTCAACGTCTAAGTATTCTCAGAATATTAATGTTTTCTAATTATATCAGAAGTATGACTTAATTTCAAAATAATTGAGTTTCTTTAAAGCTATTTTAAAGCTTCGTATGTCAATAAAATATCACATTGACAATTTCTTTGAGAGAAATTTAATACTACTGATAAAATTAATAAAATATTACGTGATAGCATGGTACAATATCATGAAAACTGTCAATTAAATTCCATTAAGTATCATAGAAACGTTGTCTGCGAACAAAGCGTCAACGAGGAGGCTTTCATCTATGAAACGAAGCCTTCAACTTTCATCTCGATCAAAAATATTTTCCAACGAAAAGAGAGGGACGGCAAAGGCGCGACACTATTCAAGGAGTCAGCATCGCTAGACAAAAGCTTTTGTTGTCACTTCCAGATGAAATTTCTCGACTACTCACCTTCTTGTCTCTATTCGTTTTACGTGGGTATCTTTTGACTCTACACTTTAGATGTATAAAGAACATACATACACGCATTGTTTTATTTGTTGATGTACTAAAGGCACTTATTTAGGGGTTTATTACCGTAAGAGCAAAACTACAAAAACAAAACGACTATAAATGGTATTTATATTACATTTTTTTATGTCACGCAGGTCATAGACAAGCTTTTCTTTCTTTTACTACCAACAAGTATACGTTTATTACTCGCACTCGGACGTAAGAAATAGGGTCTTCAATCCGATTCGATTGGAAAAATCGTCGATCCCGAAATCCCGGGATTACAAAAAGGGTCCGGAATTGAATGCCCTAGTAACAAACGACTTTCGTCTGACAAGTATCTACTGTTTTGTTTAAAAAGCACAAATATTATGAATGCGATTATATTACTATCAAATAATAATTTATAGTTAAAAAATATATAATCAGTTGTAGACATAATGTGTGATATAATAATTCATTTTTGTAGAGTGGGTCAAAACAAATGTCAGTGTTTCTTTCCCTCGTATCTGTATTGTGTGCGGCCGTTGTCTGCACAAGTATCAACAAAAGTATTTTATTCCATAATAATATGTTCGGCTTATAATGTTTCAATCGAACGGATTATTACGTTAAGTGAATACAGTGAGAGCTCACTCGCTTAAAAACAAGTTTGAAAAAGTTCTGCTGTCTCTATCACAATTTACCACTCGCCACAGAATAATTTCACTCGGCTGTCTGTGAAATATTTTTTTTATATCTTTTTGGCCTTTTAGTCACCTTGTTATATTCAAATTAAAATTATTGTTGGATTTAAAGTCTGCAGTTTGTTTGAAAAGCGACGCTCATACCTAGAACTGCATAAATTACAATAAATTGTGAGTGTTTTTTTATAGACTCTTCATAGTTTTCGTCCCAAACATTTATCAAATAAAAGAAAAATCAACTTAAAGTTTTATTAATACACCTGATTTTCTTTTTGTGCGGCTTTAAAATTATACAATCTAAAAAATATACGAGTTTTTTTTCCACTCTGATTTCTATCTCTAAACTCCAAATACCTAATATGCATTTATTATTATCACAGTTTTGTACTGGAACGACAACGGGCCTTTTTATCAAATCACACTAGAGACTATTTTAGTTCTCCATTCACGTTCCTTACCAGCACATTAATTTTACGGTAAATTTACACTAACTACATATTGTGGATCATAGTTTCTCAATCTCTTTGAGCCCGTGGCTCCCTTGTAGTCAAAATATTTTGTCATTGGCTAATTTCAAATACACAGGAATTTTGGGATTTCCCAAAACGAAAAGATGCGAGAGTTTTTTTTAATACATGTTTTGCTCTTCCCAGTATTTCCAATTTCCAAGACCCAGGAATTTACGGACTTCCCAAAATTTCAAAATATTTTGTCGCTGCCTTATTTTTTAAGCTTGGGAGTTTATGAACATTTGCCCGTTACCGCAAAACTTTGCTGTGGCTCCACTAAAATATATTTTTTCTCTGTAGCCCCCTTGGGACATGCTGTGGCCCCCGGTTGAGAAACACTGCTCTGGGACATTCAAATCCTGTATAGAAAACACTAGAGCTGGCTACACTTCCATTCTTTTCTGACCAAACATTTGGATTAAGAATAAAACCTTGCCAGGCGCGTTTTCAGTAATGAATGAGTCTTATAATAAAAATGTATGGTCTTATAGTAAAATAATTAACAATTAATTTTTTGTTGCTCTAAATATGCATTTAGCCGTTATTTGTGTTTTTACTAATCTCTACAGGATAATTTCGATTATTATTATTGTATAAATAAATAATCATAACCAAAATTTTGCTCACGATGTTGAAATGCCGTCAATATAAAAATAAGACATTCCAAAGAAATTTAATTTGAAAACATTTTACACGTCAAAGGCGAGGTGTCCTTTTTCTCTAGCTCTAATATTGTTGTGTGACAGGAATTGCAGTAAGTTCCGATGCCGATAATTTTCAATTTAGATTAAAGTTTAAGGCGTCACAGAAGAAAAATAATGAACAAACTTTTCTTTTCTCAAATCTGATTCATTTCCCATTACTCGCCGGAAACTTTCTGCTGCATTCAGGTATGATAATTTATTTTTACCCTCTGTCAAAGGATTCGAATTATTTTGATCGGTAGAATTTTTTTAATTTGCGTGATTTGAACCGTTAAACTATAAATTTACATAAATACAGCTGATTTTAATAGCATCATAAAAAAAATATAATAGAAACATAGATAAATGGTATAGTATTTATTTCAAATGCACTGAAGGTATAATTTCACAGAAAAGATCTCATGTCTCGATGGATTCAGTGATAACTTTGTAAAAGTTTATTTTTAATATAAAATTAAATTTGATAACTTTGTTACATACTCCACATACTGTGCTAAAAAAATTTTACACGTGTTTTTCTTCTTTCATAAGCATTCCCGTTATCCTTGCGATATTCTATCTGAGGATGATTCTGAAAGAGGCAAAACACGTGTCATAATTTGTGAAGTAACAAAAATTTCAAATTTAATTTTATATTCTTATGTCACTTACAATTAGGCTCTCCAATCTCTGGATCCCGTCCAATTTTGTAATACCGAAATTCCGGAATTTCGGGATTGAGAATTTTTTAGCAAATCCCGAAAATTTATACGATTTTGGAATTGGAAGTTACAAAAAAAATGAGTCACGGGGGGAGATATTATGAGCAAATCGGCAAATTCCTGAGTTTTTGAAATAATGAAAAATTCCGACACCAAAACTTTTCTCAAATTATACACGATTTCATGTTGAGTGCCCAATGCCGGGATCCAGGGATTGAAAATTAATCAATCCCGAAATCCCGGGATCACAAAAAGGCTCCGGGATTGGATACCCTACTTACAATATAGGGTGAATGCTATAGTAAGCGGGACATAGACAGTTATTGGACACTTGTCACACTTGTTATTTTTCAGTCAAATACGAATATCTAAGATAATTTTTGGTTTCTACATTTTTTTTTTTCGACTTGAAGCTAATTAGATTTTACATCTTTATATACATTTGGTGTTACCTAGATGCTAAATGAGTATATTTTTGAACTTATACTTTGTTAAAGGAAAGTCCTTCCATTGTCCCAGTACTATAGCATTCACCCTGCCATTATAAAATAATTGAAGATATCGACCGAGGGTTTTTGATAGAATTTACAAAATCAAAATCAAACCATTTAACTTTTGAACATTTCATTAAGTAAATTTTGTGGTGAACGAACCGGGTTTTGCATTTCGGCATAATAGTGAAATAAACCCAAAAATAGCTTTGCCCTACCTGTCCCAGATGATATACATATCAGGGTTATTATTAAACGTATATTATCTGTGTCATACTTCCAGCAGGAGAAGTTGCAGGCTTGTAAGACCGACAGAAAACAAATCCTATTCAACGTACAAATCAAATTTAAACTTTTCAAAGGGTAAACTTTGATGAAACCAGCTCTGAATGGTTTGCAAATTGTTTGAAGTTTCCTTGAAGTGAGGTGGGACACAAAATATTTGCAAAATCTATTTCCTGTGTGTCAACTTTACGCTTCTCGAGAAATCCTAACATAATAAAAATGCTACGAATATGATGGGAGAAAAAATAATTCTTTCGTGGGTTATTTTACTCGGCTTCGTTTCTTCTACAAACACTCTTACTTTTTAACCACTTCCGATCTCAATGTGGAACAAATGGGAACAATTAAAAGAGAGTTAAAAGCTTCGAATTCTAAGGTAGTGAAATTTATTAACCAGAAACATTTTATTTGTAAAATTGATAGAAATCTAGCTCACTATGGATTTCATTCACAAACGTCTAAATTTTCAAAAGCATCCCATTTAATTCTACTCAGTATCTAGTTCAGAAGTTCTCAACTTTATTCTCTGCATTCTCCCCTTTCACTATTGTTCAGAATATAACCCCCCCCTCCAATTCAATCAGTAAATGATTTATAAATACACTAAAGACAAATTACTCAAATAAATTTTCAATTCATTTAATGAACATATAAATGTTTAACGTAGCTTTAAACGAAGTCAAATCCTTGTGATTTTTACAAAAAATCTCACTTGTTTCACAGTAATGCTCCAACAGTAAGTTTAAAATCAGATTTGAGATTATTTTACAATGCTTTAAATAACAGTTACCTGCTATACCAATGGAGGAATACTTAATGAACTTCCTTATTAAGTGGAAAACGAGTGGAAATCTTAGTTTCATATCTTATACAACAAGATTTTATCTGCAAGTGGCCAATAATTTACGATGGCCAATAATAGTAGGTTTTACTCTTGATACTATTATAAATTTATTGAAATGGTTTTTTACTAACTAATTACTGAAATTACAAAAATTACTGAAGCATATTTCAATAAACAACTCTTCAATAGAATTACTGTCGAAAAATGTCGTCCATATGCATGTAGAGTGATTTTATGAATAATAATTGATGAACTGATGAATTGACGATGTTGTATTTAAAATAATACTTTTAAAAAACAAAGATTCACCACCTAGAACTCTGAAATCTTCCCCTCTCTTCACCGGGGGGGAAATCTTCACATATTGGGGACCCCTGGTCTAGTTTATACTCCGGATATTGCAAAAGTGGCGTGCATAAACAACGAACTTTTTTTCAAAAAAATTGCTTATATCGATTCTTAAACCTATATCAAATATTAACGAAAATAAGTAATTTTAAGTCACCATCTCTTTTTTTTATAATTTTAACGTTTAGTTTTTTATTTTTCATTTCAAATCACCAAGGTTTGAAAAATATGAAATGTTCAATTTTCGATTACTTATAAAATAATATGGATACTATGATGTGAGTCACACTTGTAAGATAGTGCCTTGTCTAAATACTAATTGTACTCGGTATTTTTTTATAATTATTATGATTTAAAATAAAAATAAATTGTCTTTCCTAAATAGTAGAATGAAAAACCGTGACCAGGAATGTTGAATAAAATAAGGAATATGATCGGAAAACAAATAAACAAAATAGACGGATGATATTTTCTAAGAACAGGCAGACATTATTTAAATATCAAAAAAATGCCATATTCTATAGCCAATTAAAAATAAAATATAACACGAAAAAGTATTGTTTTTTTTTCTTTGAGTTCGCAAACAAAAACATCATGAATTTAATCAAAATGAATACATAATATTTTAAAAAAATAATTAGATTCCTATAAAATGTTTTTGTTTGTTTTCCTTTACGAGTTTGTGTTTTTTAGCGTGCTTTTGTTAATATTTGGCTTGTTTTTAATAATTTTATTCTCTTTCTGTAATCTTCCGTAATCAAACGTCTGTTATATTGTTATATAGGTAAACCACTAGTTTTATTTTAATTACTTCATAAATGACGATTCACGGCTACATTCACTTAACGTCAAAGACACATTCGCTTCTCAATTACTGCGGTGTGAGAGTGAGAAATGACTGAAGGCAGGAAGTAGTGAAACGAATCCAACTGATTAAATTTAGAGACACAAATAGACAGTTTATACTAGATATCAACAAAAAAAATGACAAGAAACGCAAACCCTTGATCTTGGTCACTGAACCTGAGGTGATGCAATTAAAAATTACTTAACGCGACTTATTTTTTACTATTATAAATTTGTTTTTTATAGTATTGCATCGACCTTAATAACATTATTGAGGTGCTGAAAGGCGTTTCAGGCTGATACAAATTGAGGTGGTGTCAATTTATATATTACTTAACGCATAGATCTGAGAATATATTTTTTTAAATTTTACCAGGGTCTTGTGTGAGCCCCCTTCAGCCTCCCTCTGCACCTATGGAATTGGAAACAAAAATGATTTTTTTTTACGACTGATACAAAGAATAAATAGGGCACTAATAAATTATCTCGAATATTGTTTTCTCTTCATTACTGAAAAGTACTCATCTCCGTAAATAAATTTTACAAATTATTCAAACTTGTTGCCGAATGTAATTAATAAAAAAATTGATTACCAGCTTTCTGACATCTATACATATTTTCTTAAACTATTCATAAAGTATACGGAAACTCTTCTTGCCAAAATATTTGTGTAGTGACATCTAGCTTATTTTTTGTAAAAAAATATTATTTAGATATTTTTCATTGGAGATGCATACTGAATACCTTCATAAACATCTATTTCTACAATAGAAAATATTTTACATTTTATTCGATTATGAAAAGGATAAACGCCCACTCTACTACACGACTGGCAAATTTAATTAAGCATTCACAATGTTACTTCTGTAAATAGCTTAAAAGAAAATAAGTCAATAAACTAAGCTTCGTTTTAGCACTTCTATACAGCGGTGGGCTGCCAATATCTTAACAAGGGGATCGGTAAATCTTATCCATTTATTTGTATCCATTTTCGCTCCCTATGTGTAGCATATGGCCTCCTAATGAAAGTTTCTCAACAAAAGTTTTTTTCTATGAGAACTTTTTGTTACTTAGTCGCTCAACCTCTCTTTTTCAAAGAGAGTAGTAGGGATAGAATGATAAGGCTAAGACATGTATAGTGATTAACTCAAACCCATGAGGTCCGGCATAGAAGCCCACAACGCTGAAAGAAAAAATGAAGGGGTTACCAAGTCTTGTTTCATAATAAAATTTAGCCATCTACAGAAATTGCTGATTTGATCTAAGATAAGGGGCTCGCCGGCCGCACTGAAGTTTAACAAGGGGCTCGCGCGAGCCCCCCGAGCCCCCTCCAGCCCACCTTTGCTTGTATAATTATGATATAAGAAATTTTCAAAGTAGGAAGTTAATTTTTGTAAGTTTCTTTTTAACACTATTATTTTTTTTCAATAAAAAATATATCTACTGTTACATTATAATTTGCTTATCTTATAGCGTTGAAAATACACTTTGATATATTTTTAAAGAATACTCCAACAGTCAGTTCTCCCACAAAGTGTACGATTGCCAGTGAACAAAAAAGATCTCACTGTAATTTATAAATTTGTAGAAGAGTGTTTTTCCCAGAGGAAAACATTTATAAAATGATTTTTTAATAATCAATTTATGGATTTGTATCTAAACACATGGATATTTGTGAATTTTTCATCCCTTTCTGCCCATCCAAACTGATCCTAAAACTGACATTGTATTTCAATTCCTATAATTTTATTTTTACTCATAGAAAGAAGAGACGTGCGATACAACCAACCATTTGCTGTTAAAATGTAGTGAACATGTATTAAAATGTTCAATCATGACTTCATAAACACCACGCTACAAGCAGAAGTGGCTAAAGGAAAAATTCTGTGTCCTGCTTAACTGACAAAGTAGATAAAATATAAACCATTTACTAGGTATATTTTCTTAATAGCATAAATGTGACATTTATTCTATCAATAAATTTCTTGTTAAAAATGTAATATTTCAATCTTTTCAAATTTTGTGAACGTAATCTGAAGCTTCAAGCCATCATTTATCTTGATTCGAGAAAACATGTCTTATTTTGACCGGAATCAATTTCAATCATAATTTGGTTCAAATTTAAGTGCAGATTGGCTAGAAAATTAAACACGCGACTAGCTTTTATTCTCTCCCAATGTACAGACAGAAGGTCCTTAATGTTGGAGAACCAAAATAAAACAAATCCATTATTTTTCTTCGTGCCTTGTTTCTCTGTAAAGATTTTTACATACAAAATAAATAGAATATTCCATGACACCAATCTGCCACTCATCAATAAAAAATCAATTTGTCAAAAATAAGGAATATAATCCAGGAAGGGATGTATTGAAATTATGAATAATATAATTTATGATTTATTTATCAATATTGAAAAAAACATTGTCAATGTTGTTGATAGAAAGAAATTGCATTATTGTGTGCTGGATATATTCCATTTTACCCTTTCAAAGCTTTTGGGGATCCAAAGGAAAAAGTTCATCCCAAACTCTATATCTATCACAATACAAGCAATTTTTAACTTGGAGCTCACGGCCAATATCTACATAAAGTTTTTCTCTTGTGTAAGGTGGCCATAGTACATTGTTCAGAAGTGAAGACATTTGAGGCGTAGGATTGCTGTAAATAAAATTTATAAAGTATAAGGGAAATGAATCGAACCAAACTCAAAATGATACCAAACATTGAAAGTACATATTAACGTACCCAGATTTAGCAAAGTCTGTCCACATTTTTGTTAACTTGTTAACAGTGACATAATCCGGATCCGTCACAGGAAATTTTGGAAAAGCGACGCTGATATAAAATAGATAAATCAGTTCATCATGATGGACAGCACCTAAAAATTAAAATTAAAATCTAGCAACTCCTACCAATAATCAAAGTGCAAAAAATCAATGTATTCAATTCTACAAGTATTGTCCAAAATCAATTTGTTGTTGTCAGAGTTAGATTTGAACTGGTATTTATTTATGTATACTTGAAAAAGTCTTTGAATGAAGTTGTTCCTATAGGAATTTGAACTCGCGTAAACACTTGTTAAATAGTTTCTTTGAAAATGATTTTAGACTTCAAGTTGTTCTCCCATTCTTTTTTGATTCATATAGATTGTCAATTGTTAGTCTCACAAATTTCTATAGATACTTGTGAGTTAATAATATTTTTTTTGTAACAACAGAAAATGTCAGCCAAGCAAGTCTGGTTGTAAAATAATTTAATACATTTGATACAAATTATTGTTTTTTCATTATTCTTACGAAGTTCATAAAATTACCAGGCGAGAAAATAATTGATCTTAAAAGACCGCAATGTCATCTCACGAATGGTTTCAATCACTTACCCAGAGTTGTGCGTTCAGTACCGTTAGAATTTGGAAGATAAAAATGGCTAAACTGTCCTTTATAGTTGAATCTATAGTAATAAAGATGGTTTGTATTGCTGTTGACCAGTAAATCAGTGCAACGATGGACAGCAAAGCCGATTACACCATCGGCATAAAGGTTCACCAGTCCCTCTATAGATGCATCACTATTTTGAATATCCTCAGATTTCAAATAATAGTCTTTCAACCTTTTACTTATTATTTTTGATCTTGAAGTATTTCTTTCATAGAGAAATGCAATTGGAGCTAACGTGTCCCAATTTTGATTCATTTCATTTCTGTATTTGTCATCCATTGCAACTTCTGTAGAAAAAGACGCAAGATTATAATAATATTAAAAATGTCGTCATGATTATTTATCAATAATATTTTGACAGTTATATACTTCATTATAGATTATATAAGCAAGTATCTTACGATAGGCTGGACCAGCAAATTCAAATTCCGTGATTCCCATCATAATAGGTATATTGGAAAAGTCTCCATTTTGAAGCAGTTTTTCAGGATTGTCGGTTAAAAATCTTTCTTGTCCAAAGTCTTCTTCAATGACTGGAGTCCAAATTAGAATAGGGTCATAGCGGAATTCCTGTAAAAATCAACATATCACAAATATAAACACATACATAGAATTTTTTTTAAAATTTGCACTAAATTAATGCTGTCACTTTAACAACAACTAATGAAGAATTGAGTGGCACTCTTGAGATCATAGAGTTACATTTATCATTGAAGACCATATTAAAACAATTGATATTAAAAATATCAGATACTTTACTTTCCACCACAGCGACATAAGAATGCATTTTTTTTTTCATTTATTGCTGATTTGCTCTCACAGGTTTTTTTTTAAGAATGATTTTCATTGGAAAATTATGTTATTTAAACCAAAACATTTATCAACTTAATTTCAAAATAAAATAGTTTATTTACAGAGGAAAGTGATTGATTGTCATATTAAATAAGGTAAAATGCAAGAACTTTGAAACCTTTAAAAAATATACTAGTCTTTACCATTTAATCTCATGCAAGACCTATTTGGATGGATTAAAATTTATTAGGCTTAAAAGACTTATTATTTCAATATTTTTCATTAGAATAGACCCCTAAAAATAATGTCATGAGTAACTATTGGTCTTTTTTGGCCTCTGTGCTCATGAATGAGATAATTGTAGCCGTTCATTATAGTACGGTAATACTGCAGGACGGATCTTTGAAAAAAACCTGGGTTGTAGCTAGAGATATGCAGCGCAACTGGTACTTACAAAGAAATCATCGAAACTGTCAGCAATTATTTCTGCAGGAATACTTCTCAGACATGACATCATTAATTCTGTAGAATTAGTTGGACAACCGACTAATATAGCTTGTTTATCAGCTAAATTCCTCTGGTTATTGACAATCTTAAAATTTCCACCAACCGCTCCACTCATAGCTATGACTTTGTGGAACAACCCTGGAAAATATTATGATATTGTTTAATTATTTGAGAGAGAGAGGAAATGTTGTAGTGACTTTTGTAATTAACAGCTTGACAACAGCTAATATACTTTCATAATCAATATTTCTTTTAAGATGAGAGATAAGCTGCGTGTAAAATTGAATGGCAAAACAGGTCAATCCAACAAATGTGGGGCATAATTTCAATATTTTTGCAAACACATCAATGTCATATTTGATAGTTCATAAAATAATGACAGATTTCTCTGCAGACCACCAAAACTTTCTCGCCGACCACCGGTGGTCCTCGGACCATACTTTGCCGACCGCTACTGTATAGGTACTTCATCTAAATCAATTTCTTTTGGTAAAACGAAAGCTTAGATTTTAATTATATTATTAAAATATTCCATATCTAATTTATTTCAGTTAACAAGGGTTATTCCATTATAATTTCTTTTAATTTGTATTGAAGTGTGTGCCAACCCGGGATGTGTAAGTGGGGGTTTCCAGATTGTGGCGCAGGCGTGTGTGGACCCAGCTTAGACGGAACACTGGTCATAGCTGCAGATCACATGTTTGGTAATTTTGCATGAATGTCAACGTTTTGTCTTGCATGCACGCAAATGTCTTAAAAACAAAAGTGCATTATTAACAGTAATGACGATTTGAAAATAAAATTCGTCACTGAAAGTATTTTCTTTTTAAAAGCTATATTTTCTTATGTATAATAAACATATTTTTGGACATTTAAGTGAGAGGTTGTTTTATTTTTTCTGACATTTCATCATGAATACAATGTTTGACTATCAATTCAACTCTGTTAAAGCTCAAAGGTTAAATGTATTCACTACATTGAGTGTATTCATTTCTGTATTATTACTTTATGTAAGTATCAATAACTTATAATCAATGCACTCCATTTATCTATTATTATTTTTATAATAATATCACAAAAACAATACCTCTTGTCATTGGTGATATTAAATGTAAAATGGCGCTCATGGATCCAGCACTGTATCCCATAATTGTGATATTATCTGGATCTCCACCAAATTTATCAATATTTTGTTTCACCCATTTCAAGGCTGCAACTTGATCCTTCATACCATTATTTCCTGGGGCATGTTTATCTCCAGTACTGAGAAAACCTGAACAGCATGTAAATTTAGAATGAGTCAATTAAAATTAGATTCTTATTTCAAAATTGACAACACATATTTGGTTCCAGTAATGGATTCTTTATCTATCACAGATTCGCAACTGTGGTAGATAAAGGTAACAGAATAAAACGTATTTTTTTACAAAACAGTGTCGCATTCCGCTAATTAAATTATTTTTATATAGAAACAGTTCCAGGATAAATAGATTTTCTATATGATTTACACCATGGGTGTCCAACCGGTAGATCGCGATCGACCGGTCGATCCCAAAGCAAAATTTGGTTGATCCCGAAAGCTTCCGTGAATTTCGAAAAAATATATAATTTAAATATAAAATATACAAAAACACTAAAATTTTATTATTTTTTAAGCACATACCTATCTAATTATATGTATTTTGCGTTTAAAATAAACATTTATAAGTTTGAAGACGGGAAAAACCCCAAAAAAATGAATTTCTTAAAAGGGTCGTGTTAGAAGTTGATCGCGAGAAAACTTAAGATTGAAAAGTCAATCTCCGGGCAAAAAAGGTTGGACACCCTTGATTTACACAAAAAGATAATCAATATGAGCATATTTTAGGAAATTTTGGTATTGTTACAAAAATACCATCATACCTAATGATCCCAGCCGATAGTTGATTGGCACCAGTACAATGTCTTGATCAAGAATGTATTGTGGTCCGTAGATTTTACTTTGTCCTGATACACTGTAAAATCCTCCAGAATGAATGAAAAATATCACAGGTCTTTTTTCATTCTGAGGCGTTTTAGGGATGTTTGTAGTGTAAACATTTAATCGGAGGCAATGTTCAGATAATTCAAGATCTGTATCTTCTTGGTAACAGGCAGGGCCTTCATTACTAGCATCAAATGTACCATTATAACTTTTTATGGGTACTGGAGCCTGAAGTTGAATTCAATGATAAATAAATAAATATTATAATGACATTATTTATAGGACATCAGAAAATAAGCATATCGTCATCATACAATGGTGACTTAGAGCATTTTCTGAAAAAATGGACTCAACTACCAGTAACCCTTGTTCACTGCTACATTGGAGAGTGCAGATTCGTTATAATGCAATAGATTTTTTTTTTTTAATTTAGCATTTGCTTGGATTTGACACTCACAAGTGCCAAGAATCATTATAATGGATGGAAGCTCCATTGAATTACTTGATGGTTATCTTTTAAATAAGGGAGTTACCAGTATTTGACGTCTTTCTTGTGGTTATTAGGTGTTTGAGTATAGGGGTCCCACCAGTGGTGGATTAAGAACTCGGGAGGCCCCAGGCAGAATAAAATTTAAAAGCCCTGTTTTTTGAGATAACTTAAAAACGTTCCGATAACAAAATACATGTAAAGTAAAACTTATTATCGATAACTAGAATTAAAAATATATATGTATATATATCATATGAGCTATTTTGTGCTCCCTAATATGCAGAGGCCCCAAGTGCGCGCCTCATTCGCTTATAGGGTAATCCGCCACTGGATCCCACATTACATACTAGTACATACTTTCAAATGTCAAAAAACTAAATCTGAATTCTGAATCTAAAATAAAAAGTTTTAATATGACTACAAGTGTTCAATTTAACAGTTCTTTTGAAACCTTCACCTGTATGACGATGATATGATTTGTAATCATTGTAATCAATCAATGTTTCCTTAGATAAATCAAATTGATGATAAAAAGATTTCTAAAGAAAATAATAGCTATTACCATAGCATCTGATTGGAGTTATTTCATCAAAAAACGTTTTATAAAATCTCACAGAATTAACAAACTATTTTACCACAATAGCTTTAAAAAGAATGAAGAAATATATTCATTCGAGCTAACCAATGCATTGTTCATGGCTAAGAGGGTATATCCTCTTACAAGGAGAATAAAACACTTTATTAGACTTTCAGTGTTTGTTAACAGAGCAACCTTTTACTAAACTTATTACAGTTTTATAACTTTGATAAAACTTATGGATTTTACAGAGATTATGTGAAATGGAATGTATAATATGGTGTAGTAATCTCATATTTTTTCAAACAGAGCTTCCTTATATATCCTCAAAGTCAACAATATGGAAAAACAAACTACAAAATGAATATGAAAAAATGTTGTTATTATTTGAAAAGATCATTAAGTACGATGAGAAAGAATGGATGTAATGTAGGTGCAATAATTGTTTTGATGCACTTTGCAATATATATTAAGAAATATGATTAATGTAAATTTTACTAATGATTCTAAGAACTACTATTTAATTACATTTTATAAACGATTACATTGTATTCTCTTAAAATATTTGGTATTTCTTAGCTTCAATAAACAACAGTAAAACTTCACCTTGAAGCGTAAATCTCCTATTGGAGCTTGGGCATATGGAATACCTCTGAACGCATAGATTGTCTTTCCAAAGTTGGTGGTCATCAAGCTTCCGCGTATTAATCCTAATGAAGTTGAAATGATGGGATCATCTTCAGCATTGATTGAAACCAAAAAAGGAATTAAAACCAGCAAAAACAAAATGATACGATTCATGTTGAAAAATAACCTTCTCGCTTGAATATTTTTTTATGACTGAAGAAATTTTTATTGCAAATAAGTATATAAAATTATAAACAATAAACATTTAATACACATTACTCATATTACATAAAGAGATAGTCAGAAATTTTCATTGTTTTTGTTAGAAATCCTTGAACTTGTAAAATAATAATATAAGAAACCTGATAAGACCAATATCTGTTAAGTCAAGTCAAATGATAGGAGATAATGCATTTTGAACATTTAAAGTAATAATGCTCAACCAGTGAATCACAACATGTTTTTAGTGGACTTTCTTTTATCTATACTTACAATCACAATCTGAAACAAGCCTGGAAATTTTATGTTGACTTCTTTTCTTCTTTGTTGAATGGATAAATTGATAAAAAAAAACTGAACTCAATTGTCAATCATATAAAAAATAGTCTTTTATCATTGTAGTCGGAAAAAATATTGTACTGGGGATAAATAGTGTAGATAGTGATAAGATAACTCATTCATATCTTAAAACCTAACGTAACCTCATCATTTTATTATGACATCTCCGAAAAGAGTAATGAGAGATTAACTTATACCCAAACAGTTCTCATAAAGCAACGTTTATGAAAACTATACAGTAGGATCAGGCCTGGCTTAGAAAAAAAGTTATGTTTAAACAGAATACAAAACTAAGAAAAACACAATATTCCTTTGTACTTATTTCCACTTTCATTTATCAAGATCAATACCGGGTTCTAGAGGACTGCACGGGACGAAATTTTACAAAATTATCCAATCCTAGCCCGAAAAACTTAGGCCCGACCCGGCTCGGGCCTGAGTCTAATACCACACTTGTTACACGAACCCGACCCGAAGCCCAGATTTATACTCCTCAGTCTGAAAAAAAAACCTTTTTTTACAAGTTACAATGCTCTATAGAACTGGTAATAATTAAAATCATCATGGCTGACTTATGACACGAACTTAGCCTGAAATATTTTTCTGAAGAAATAAATTCCTTACCCAGGCCTATGCAGACCTCTACTGGGTTCACTCATGGCGAGCATTATCAACTGATAAGAAATAGAATTTAACAGTGTTATTTATACAAATTTGTTTTAGTTATTCAGTCAATGAGTTTTTAGAATCTGTTGAATTTTAAAATTCTACTATCTATTCAAGCAATGTGTAAAATAAATAATCTTTATAATCTGCAGTTTTTTTTAATTAAAAAAATATGATAAAAAATATTTATGACTTTTACTTCAATTTAATCTTTTTAAGAAATCATGTTATTTAAATGAAATGTCAATTTTTTGTTAATATATATGGACAACAAAACAGAGCAATTTTTAGCTTTAGTCAAGAAATGACAGTGCAAGAATTTTTAAATTGTTATAGAAAAAAACCAAAAAGGTCACACAATGTATTTTTTTTTTCTTTTTTTTTAACATCTTCATCTTTGCATTATTGTATGTTGGACACATTGCTTTTTACCCTTTTAAACCTTTTGAGGGTCCAAAGGAAAAAGTTCATCCCAAACTCTATATCTATCACAATATAAACAATTTTTAACTTGGAGCTCACTGCCAATATCTACATAAAGTTTTTCTCTTGTGTAAGGTGGCCATAATACATTGTTCAAAAGTGGAGACATTTGAGGTGTTGGATTGCTGTAAACAAAAATTGTACATTATATTAACACATAAGGGAAATAGATGCAACCACACTCAAAATGATACCACTCATTAAAGGTACATGTTAACATACCCAGATTCAGCAAAGTCTGTCCACATTTTTGTCAATTTTTTAACAGTGACATAATCAGGATCTGTCGTAAGAAATTTAGGAAAATTGATGTTGACGTAAAATAGATAAATCAGTTCATCATGATGAACAGCACCTAAAAATACAAACAAAAATATAGCAACGCATACAAATATTAAAAGTAATAAAGCAATGTATCTTTTTATACAAGCAATCACATATTATATTGCTGATATCTATTTAGTATAATACAATGGGCCTGAACATTATTTCAACAGAGATCTGTTTATTTGTATATACAGGTGGTTATTACTATAGGTTATTACCCGGGGCGGTCCTTGAATTTGCCGCCCTAATACTTCCTCTAATTTTGTTTTTAAATCACTTATACTATTTTTAACTATAAACTAGGAGTTTTTAATACGGGTGGTTTAATTTGTTTTATGTATAAATATAATTTCTCGAAAAATATTGTATTTATTATTAAAAATGCCGCCCCCAAAAATGTGCCGCCCGGGGCGGTTCGCCCCTACTGCACCCCCCTTGCTATGCTATTGCATTCAATCCCACATATTTAATCCTATAAACAAAATGTAACGAATCCAAGAACTAGACTACTGGTTCTTTTCTAGCTGTGTCATTCTTCTCTTCTAATATTTTCCAAATTGGTGAAAAAAAAGTGGTCAGGATTGTTGTCATTGAGACTTTGAAAAATGTCTGTTAACCTGATTCTGTAACTCTGTGCCGAGCAGTATTAATATGGCCGTGCATGGAGGGCCGTGATTTTATTTCAAAAAATAAAACCTAATAAATATGTACTTTTTGGACACATAATATTAATACATCACAAACACTTGCCATATAAATACACGATGGGTCATTTCCGCCATCATTTATCGAAAAACGTTTCAAAAACGGAAATTACCGCCACGTTAGCGTAGCCCTGCTAGCAACCAAAAAGCTTTTTTTAAAATCGATGTATTATAGATTACAAAACAATATCTTTGTAGTTTTTCAAGTATCACATGATTCCAAGAGATGTCACTACATGCATAATATTTTTAATTTTTTTTTATTTTTTTTATTCGATAAACTTTTTTCCTGTCTGCATCACTCCGAAGACGATGTCTCCTCAATGATACAGTTAAGATACATGTTAAGATAAAGGCAATTTTATAGGTAACAATAATAATTAGAAATATAAAGAGATACTAATAAAGGTTAATTAAATAATTAAATAATAAATTAAATAATAAACACGGAAAAAAAAAAAATTAAATAATAATAAGCAAGAATGATAGTTAATGGCACTAATGAGACAACTTTTAATTTTGAAACAGATATAATATGATTAAGGATTGAATGGTGAGGGGCAGGGAAGGTAAACTTTTTCTCCAAAAGAAGTAGCAAATTTCTTGAAGTGAGCGAAATTTTCTGGAGATGAAACTAGATCTGGATGCCCGATAGGACCATCACGGTTATTTCTACATAACGAAAACAATATACCTCTTTCAACAGACATAATCGAACAATTCCAGAGAATATGCTCTGAATCTTGATTACTGTCACCACAAGGACAGTGTGGGTTAGGTTTGATTTTAAATTTATGTAGCTTGGCATTAAACGCACCGTGTCCGGTGATAAATTGTGAGGTCCAGTGATCCGGAGAGAGCCAGGTTGCATTCTGACGAAAAACAATATCTGGGAAAAATAAATAGGTAATTCTACCACGAAGGGACTTTGACCATCGACTTTGCCAATTAGTTAAAACGGTTAGTGAGCAGAGTTTTTTCACTTTAGCTTTTAAAAAATCTTGTGAATCCAACGGGTGAAGAGTTGTGAGACCAATTTGCGCTGGTTTCCCGTGCAAAAGGTGATGAATTGCAGCTCGTCTTTGGACCTCTAGATCCAATGGAGTAAGTCCCAGCATTACGGGAAGACATTCTGTTGAGCAAGTTCGGTAAGCTTTGGAAATAAATTATTAAATATGTTTCTTGTGGCATTTAAGCCGCGCCGCGTCTCAAGTACTGCATGTAAACACGGTAAACACGTACATTTTGTATGGCCGGCCCTACGAGCACGAAATTGTATGGCGTATTAACACGTCCGTGACAGAGAACCGGTTAAAAAACAAGACGTAGCGAGAGCGATTAGCTTACCACTAATCCTGTTCTAACCCAATCCTTTCTATCCTTTCCTTCTTCAAAAAAAGAAAGGTTAAGCAGCTGACTAACAAGCAGTTCTCGTAGAAAAATTCTGTTGAGAAACCTCAATTAGGACGTCATATGCTCCACATTAGAAGTGGAGTTGGATTCAAAAAAATGGTTATTGCATTTTACGACCCATATTATTTAAATGTAATGTATCTATTACATTTAGCTCATGATTTCAATAATGACTTAACAGTCACTTTATCTATAAATTGATCTGATTTCATAATTATTCTTATTTATGCTACAATTATACTATTTCAACAAAATATGTTATTGATAAGGTTTTTTCTACAGTGTTGCACTTCTAAATTTGTCAATAATTACTTTTATAAACTCTTCCTCAAAATTAATGATCACGACTAGCTTTCAAAAATTTTGTTCCGTGTTATAGGAATTAAGAACGTTACCAATATGTTAAAGTTTCATAATTTCACACATAAACCTGTATGTAATTAAATTCCTTACTAGCTGATCAAAACCAGGGATAAGATATGTATTACGGATGACACATATTTCTTAAAACATTTATGAAATTGCCAGGCTAGACAATAAATAACTTTAAACCCATTCTGTTAAATACAAACCGTTTCTATGACTTACCCAGAGGTGTGCGTTCAGTACCATTTGAATTTGGAAGATAAAAATGGCTAAACTGTCCTTTATAACTGAATCTATAGTAATAAAGATGGTTTTTATTGCTATTGACCAGTAAATTAGCGCAACGATGGACAGGAAAGCCGATTACACCATCGGCATAAAGGTTCACCAGTCCCTCTATAGATGCATCACTATTCTGAATATCCTCAGATTGCAAATAGTATTCTTTCAACCTTTTACTTATTGTTGTTGATCTTGAAGTATTTCTTTCATAAAGAAATGCAATTGGAGCCAGCGTCTCCCAATTTTCATTCATATCATTTCTGTATTTTTCATTCATTGCAATGTCTGTAGAAGAAAGATCAAAACTATTATTATTCATTTCAATGGAGTTATTAACAATAATATTTTGTAATTTTTAAGAACTTTTTCTCTACTGCCCTTCGTAGGAAAAAAGCAGTAATACTTCAAAAATGACAAATTAAATTATGACTGCCATCTGAGAGATATTTTTGTATGCTATCAATTCTGTAAATCCAAATATTAGTATAATTTCTAAACAGCTCTTAAACTGTTTATAAAAAGTTGTGTATCTGCAATTTTTTCTAATTTTTAAGTAATGTTACAACTTCAATTAATTAATAATTGTCAATTAATAGGAAAAATAATTGTCAGCAAAATTATTCCAAAAATTAAATAATTTACGAAATTTCTGCTACTACGAAAAATGGTTGTTAGCAAACTTAAAAATTATTCCAAAAATTAAATAATTTACGAAATTTTTGCTACTACGAAAAATAGTTAGCAAACTTAAACATTATTCCAAAAATTCAATAATTTATGAGGTCTATTTCTGTTATTTTACAATTTAAATACTGCAGGGCTATCGATATATGCCCTGAGGTCGATTTATGCTACTACGAAAAATGATTGTTAGCAAACCTAAACATTATTCCAAAAATTAAATAATTTACAACCAAAATATTTCAGGGCAGGGCTGTCGATATATGCCCCGAGATATATTTATTTTATTTTTAGAATTTCTGGCTTATTCAATAAATAGGTTTGTAATTTTCTGACTACTTAAAAGTGCAACAAAAATCCCCCCGTTGAGGTCAACGGGCTTACAGCTAGTACTAATAAAAACTATTATAGTATTTATTCTTCATTAATCGCGATCATGTCCAAAACGTATTCCTCGCGATCAATTGAAACTCTATATCAGATAAAAAATTATAATGATTTAATTTTTAAGTTTAAATCACAAAAAAATGCATTTAAATAAAACTTAAAAAAACACATTATCATTCCTTTAGAAACTTTGTTATAGAAAGTTACTGCCTACTTCTAATGGGGTACAGTCTAAGATAAGTAGACAAATATCTTACAATAAGCAGAACCAGCAAATTCAAACTCCGTAATTCCCATCATAATAGGTATATTGGAAAAGTCTCCATTTTGAAGCAGTTTTTCTGGATTTTCGGTTAAATATCTTTCTTGTCCAAAGTCTTCTTCGATGACTGGACCCCAAACTAGAATGGGATTGAAAGAAAATTCCTGTAAACATATAATACAATGTGATTTTTTTACTTAAAAAGGGTTTGAGCATTAAAAATTAAATATAACGCAAAAAAGTTGAAAGCTCTAAAAGTTTACTTAATAATTCAAGAAAAGACTTTTTATTCTCTGAGTTTATTGCAGAGATCTCCAGTTACAATATCACTTAGCTGTCAGTTAAAATGACTATGCAAAGTCAAGTTGTAGTTAGGGAGAAGTTGTATGCACAAAATGTTCTTACAAAGAAGTTGTTGAAAGTGTCAGCAATATCTTCTGCAGGTATACTTCTCAGACATGTCATCATTTCTTCTGTAGAATTAGTTGTACATCCAACTAATACAGCTTGTTTATCAGCTAAAGCCTTCTGATTATATCCCATTTTCCAATTTCCGCCTATTGCTGCACTCATAGCTATGACTTTGTGGAATAATCCTGGATAAATGAATGTAATCTTTTAACAACGATGAAATATTTCAGAGACCCATCAATTGAATGCTGTTACTACATTGCAACATTTATGCAAACCTAATAACTCTACTAAACTATAGTCTTTTCTTATTCAGATTGACAATTTATTAATTATTTATGTCAATATACCACAAAAACAATACCTCTTGTCATTGGTGATATTAAATGTAAAATGGCGCTCATAGATCCTGCACTGTATCCCAGAATTGTGATATTATCTGGATCTCCACCGAATTCAGCGATGTTTTGTTTTACCCATTTCAAGGCTGCAACTTGGTCCTTCATACCATTGTTTCCTGGGGCCTCTTTGTCTCCAGTACTGAGAAAACCTGAATGATGGATATTTTTTTATTAGCTTATCACATTTTGCGGTTTACTATATTTTTAAATAGCTTTTGAAAAACATTATAGGCAGTAGTGTGCTGCTATGGGTTCGCATCGGCCGAGCCGGTTTCTAAACCCGTCAAGATTATTAGTATATCTGTAAATTCCTATTATTTTGGATCTGAAAATTCTCAGAAGAGCTTAAAATCACAAGGCACAATCATGGTTGCATTTACCAAACTTATCTGACCAATACAAGCTTGTTTAATTTATTTGTATTTTAATTATAAATAAAAGTAATTCACGGTTTTTTCGAAAAATATCTAGTATTACAGCCAATGTGACTTTTAAGTCACTCATAAACAACTTGAGAAGAAAAGACATCTCAAACACTCATCTCCAAGATCTCAAAATTGACCTTGCTGGGATTTGAACCCGTTTGATTTCTAGGGTGAAGTTCTCACCACAAAATTACAGAGAACGAAAAATTACAATTAATTTGTATAAAAATGGCTGGTTACTGAAGAATTAATTTGCAGCGCATGTAATTCATTGGCGGATCCAAGGGAGGGGCCATGGCGGCCATGGTCCCCTCCATAAGGAGAATTTATTTTCCACTTTTTTCTAATTTATTAAAACTTTATTGTGGAATAGACTCATTAATTGTTTAGTTTACTATATTTTATAGAATACATATTTAATTATACATTGACTTTTTATGTAAATATATTATTTTTAAATCATCTATTTTTTAATGTATTATTTATGTGTCATGTTTATTTTCAAATTGATGAGATGGATTTTCAAATGATCCCTCATGGGATAATTTCTGGATCTGGCACTGATGTAATTAATTTTCGATTGAGAAAAATCTATAAAATCACAAACAAAATTATTGATCGCTGAGCAAAAATGATCAAATTTATTATAATTGAATGACCATGTTCTGATAGAATATATCCAGACTTGACAAAAGGAAATTCTACATAATCAGAACAGCAAGGAGTTTATATATATTATAAACAATATTGGGTTTTTTTTATGCAGTGGCATTGTTAGAAAAAAATAAAGATATATTTATCATACCGAATGATCCCAGCCGATAATTGATCGACACCAGTACAATGCCTTTATCAAGAATGTATTGTGGTCCGAAGATATTACTCTGTCCTGATAGACCGTAAAATCCTCCAGGATGAATGAAAACCATAACAGGTCTTTTCATATCCTGAGATGTTTTAGGAATGTTTGTTGAGTAAACATTCAGACGTAGACAATCTTCAGATAAACTAAGATTTAGAATCTTTTGGTAACAGGCAGGGCCATCATTTCTAGCGTCAAATGTACCATTATAACTCTTTACTGGTATTGGAGCCTGCAAAGAGTTATAACAAATTAAATGTCATCCTAATAATCATACATCTTTTTACAGAACATTCATCAAACATATTCCTTATAGGATAACTAATTTTTTAATCCATGTCCGCTCCCAAATATAGAGCATATGATCTCAATTAGGGTTTTTTTACGAGAACTGTTCGTTACTCAGTCGCTCAACCTCTCTTTTTTTAAGAGAGTAGTAGGGATAGAAAGAATAGGACTAGACAGGACTAGTGGTGGGCTAATCACTCTCGCTACTCCCCATTATTTTAGGATTGGAATAGTGGGGGGTGAATTTTAAGACATTACAAACAAACAGACAAACATCCATGCCTGCGAACAGAAATTGAAAAAATACTGGAATTCGAACCCGTGAAGTCCGGTATGGAAGCCAACGACGTTGATCACTGTGCCATGGACCCGTCTATAAGATAACTACTTTATAATAACTGTGCTATTTATCTTACCGCAAAATCTTTAAAAAAAAAACACATTGATAAAGAATATTTGTTGTTAATATCTGTTACTAATGTGGATGCTCCACCTGGATAGATCACCTGGAGATGTTTTTCTATGAGAACTGCTTGATACTCAGCTGCTCAACCTCTATGTTATGAAGAGAGTAGGGATAGAAGGACAGGGTAGGATAAGACTAGTGATAAGCTAGTTGCTCTTGCTATGCCTATTTTTATGATCGGATAGGTGATGGGTGAGAATTTAAGACATCATAGACACCCATGACTTTAAACAGAAATTCTTAAATTGATTAAAAATCTATCCCTATTGGAATTCAAGCCCGTTAGCACTGTATCCGAAACCAATTACATTGATCACTCAACTATGGACAAATTTTGTAAAAAATGATAATTTTTTTATGTTTAACGAGCTGGCCAAGCTCCTTATAAAATCTTTTTTTTTTAAAAAGGTCCAGGGAGCTAGTTTGGACATATGCTATGTATGCCCCAAGGGACCCTGAATCCAACCAGCCTCTTCAACCAATTTAATGGATTTCATCAACATGGAAGTCTGCTGATGACAATTCACAGGATTTATTTATTTATTTATTGCTTAAAATTAAAATTATAGTACATGACATAACAGCTGACGCCAATTCGCCATGTACTTAACAAATATAAAGAGACAAAATATAAAATAAAACTACATAATACATCAAAATCAAGAAATAAAAATAGTAAAATTTAACAAACAGTTCACAAATACTATCACTAAAAATGTCCACTTCTCTAGGCAATGAGTTGATCAATCGAACGGCTCTAGGAACTGGTGACTCATTTCTCCTAAGCGAGGTATAAGTTTTTAGAAATAAAAGTTTTTGATTTTGATTTACTCAGTGGGACTACAAAGTGCTGGGATGTGTTGGGGTGAATCAAAAACTAGGGAGACAGAAAACCTTGGAGACAAAATGTGGTGGCCATGTGCTCCAAAGAAGGAGCGAAAAAGCTAATGAAATGTTTTTTATAGTTCAAGTTACAAAATAAAAAATAAAATCTGTACCTTGAAACGTAGATCTCCGATGGGAGCTTGGGCGTATGGAATACCTCTGAATGCATAAATTGTTTCTCCTAATACGGTGGTCATCAAGCTTCCTTTAATTAGGCCTAATGGAGTTGAAACAATAGGATATTCTTCAGCATTAATTAAAGCTAAAAAATAAATTGATAGTAGTAAAATCAGTTTAATATGATCCATGTTGAAAAATGACTTTCTCACTTGAGTATTATTTTATGATTGACTATTTTTGTTGCTTGCAAACATGATTATATATATAACGCTAAACAAAATAAAACAATAAACATCTGTGGCAGGTAATCACATGACACATGAGGATAATAAAAATTGTATTTTTTATTGTTTCAGATAGACCTTTGAACTTGATAAAACAGGTTGTTTTGAAGTCAAGTCAAGAGATTTCAATTGAAAATTTAGAGTAGGGGTACTCATTAAACATCAGTATTTAAATAAGAAGGCTTGCAAGCACCCAAGCTTGACCTGGCAGTATTTAAAAAAAATATTTTGGACTAAGTTCGGGTCAATAGTCATCCGTACCGCAATACAATGAAAATTTATTGACTTTTAGGAAGGAATTTTTTTTTTGTAGGAAGATGGAAAAAAATATATTATCTATTGTTTGAAGGGTATGACATAATCATGAATTTGAGGCTGAGAAACTTTGTAAATTTTGTAAGCTAATTAAAGCTAAACGTGAAACAATGTATTCTTTTATTTACGAATGACCAATAGCTATATTTTTCTGTCATCATAAATAAAATGTGATCTCATATCCATCAGTTTTAGATGGTCGACAGTTTGTTATGCAAGAAAATTCATTATTTAAAAAAATTGATTCATTAAAAATGGTTTTCAAAGATATTGTCCCTTCAAGCTCTTTTGACGTGCCCAGGACTCCAAAAAAATATTCTGTTTTGATATCCATTTATATTAGTCAGAGAAAGAGCCAATTTCATTAAAATAACTTTGCTTATTGCAAAGATTATATTGAAGTTGTAGTTTAAAAAGTCTGTAGGATTCGCAAATTTGATGCATTTTAAGCACAAAAGGAATTTTTTTAATGAGTATTGTTTAAAATATCCATTAATTGTCATATTGAATGATCTTCCTGTTCGCCTAATATATTTAGCATTGGGCAAACAGGAAGACCGTTCAATATTAGAATAAAAGAACATTTAGCTTCTGCTATAAAAGATGAATTTTTTTGGTCTTCAATTTGTTTCTAAATAACCTTACTTTTGATATCAATAAAAATTTTATACATAAATACCAAATCTTCAAAATTATTAGAGGTGTACACCTTTGCTCCCGCCGTTTTCCAATAGATGGCTTTAGCGTTAAGTAGTGGTCAAAATAAATAGATCATAAACATCATGCAATAATATGTAGATAAACAAGAAATTTTAGACATCAATAGACATAAATTCTTGCCTGATTCAGATCTATTGAATAAATAAATTATCGTTGAGACATCTCCTTTATTTTATTCGTTACGATAACCAATGTTTACTATTTTTCGTTCTTTTTGTCTGTTTCTGTAGATTTTAAAATTATTTTTCAGAATCCTCATAGCTGATGGTTTTGAAATCTACCACTTGCATGCATTACCTGAAAGTAATTAAATCAGAGGTGGGGAGCCTTTTCATTTCTAAAATCCACAATCATTTATCTGATTCAACATAAGGCCGCAGTAAAGAAAACGTTGAAACATCTTGACAATTTTTTTAATCGAATTGAATACAGTCAATCCTTTTTTTATGAGGTAGATGCGATCCACGATATATCACATAAAAAAATTGCATAAAAAAGACTTGACTTCCATAGAAAAAGTGGGGATACGTTCCATAAATTTTAAAATCCGCATAACATTAAAACAGCGAGTTACAATATACCCAGAATCGCATAAAAAGTTTAGGAAAATTAGGGGGAAAACATGGCGTAAATTTTTTTTTTTTTCAATAAAAAATAAAATCGTTGTTTATTGTTTCACTTTAGTAATAATTTAAGTAAAACTATCATCACTGTATGACGCCAGTTGCGTTTTGCACGTGGTTTTAAATCACTCTATAAAAATAGTATGCGCATCAATTTCAAAAAACGATAGTTCTTTACGCATGGTATTAGTGTTATTGACACTATTGTTCTGTGTTGGTTTTTTTTCTAACAATGAAATTAGTGATCAGAGTTTGTTCTGATTTTCTTTATTCGATTATTAATTGTTTATGCAGTTTGTTGTACCGATAAATACATTTTTTAAGCTCTTGTTGAAACTTTAATGCGCGTTCAGAATTTAAATCATTTGAAATGGTTTTCTAATTTACTGCAAAGTTGGAGACTTTCTTGAATTATTTTTGTAGTTAGGAAACTGAAATTTCTTCCACTTTATAATCGTTTTTTAGAATAGTTAGTTAAATTAATGTAGGGTTGCCAGATTTATTGTAAGTCAAACCGGAACATTTGCAGATCAGTGTGACTTGTTTTTTTCATTATTTTTAGCTCTTCCAAGACTTTTGAATCCAATATCCCAAGATTTAAGAATTTTCCCAAATAATCAACGTGGGGCGTAAACTGAGACATTTGGGCGTCCCGAGCGGATTGTTCAGGACACCGGGACATGAAACTCAAATCTGGTGCCAGTCCTGGTTAACCGGGACGCCTGGCAACCCTTATTAATGACATCGATATCACTGCTAAAGGTATCAAACCCTTCTCCGTTAAGTTATTTTAAAATATTTTTCTGAAGAAATAAATTCCCTACACGGGCCCAGGCCGAGTCCGAATCTCAGTCACGCTTACCGAAGGACTCGGGTAGGGTCCCGAAGGCCAGGCCTAGGCCGATGTAGACCTTTAGTATGAAGTCATGACGAAATATACTTTGACAGCTCGTCTACAGCTGCGCGCGCTTGCATGTGTGCATGTTCCCAGGTCCTCGTTTTGTGCTCGGTTTCAGACGGTGAACATGGAAACCTATATCGGGTTCCATAAAATGTTCCACGATACGGCGTGTAAACGTGAATTTTGTGTTCCAAGACATGTTCTGAAACCATTTGTTCCTTAATGTATGGCCGGCATATAAGCAACTTCGCCTGTTTACGAAAGCTTATTCTAATTAAATATTTATATTAATTTTATTCAGTTATTTTAAATGAGCATATATTATACCAACGCTTTCTATTAAATTTTCTAAAAAAACGCTCTGAATTAGTACATTTTTTTCAAACAGCTGTTCAAATACTTTCAAATAAAAACAAAATAAATTTTACACATAGTACCTACTTAAATACAATATTATAAATATTAAATTTAACACAAATTATTCACTCTTTCCGTAAAAAAATGACAAAATATAAACTGATATTTTTTTATGTTTCTGTTTCACACTTTAAATTACTTAAAAAATAAGTAATAAAAGTAAGTATACCTAGTATGTAAGTACACCGTTCAAAGTGTATGCTGAATGGCTGTGAACTGGTTGAAGTTTTTAGCCGTTGATACTGTTTTGGCGGTAATTTCTATACGTCAACTTACTTGTCAAATGTGTCGAATTTTGTAATAAACATACGTAAATATTCGCAATATTTTCGTGTCACTGTCATTTAATATCTTAACAATGACACTGGGAGACGTGAAAAGTAATCTACCATGGTGAGAATTCGTTTTATTTTAACTGGAGAGTTATCATTATTAAACAATCATTGTTGCAAATAACACAGGTTATAACTTCTTCTAGGGTGGAGAAATATCGGCCGGCTAAGTTAGATGACTTGGTTTCTCACGAAGACATAATTAAAACTAGTAAGTATTGATTGTTGGGTTTATATAATGCCACTGATGAAGCTATGTCGTCGAGTTACTGGACACTGGTCGAAGCAAAGAGATTTGGCGAGCCAGTAAACATTAGAAACATAAATACACCAATTTACAAGGTATTAACTACCAACATATTTATTTATAGATGTGTTTATTTTTTTTCAGTCAATAAATTCATGCAAGAAGAACAATTACCTCATTTATTATTCTATGGACCACCAGGAACTGGGAAAACTTCAACCATTTTGGCATGTGCCAAGCAAATGTATACTCCACAACAATTTAATTCCATGGTAATTTTCATGAAATATATTATATCTTATCTACTGGTCGAAGAACAAAAATACACTGAACTCGCAAGTAAATTTACTTTACTGTTAAAACAATTTGATTGAATTTACTTAAAACATACTTTTCTCATTTAAAGCAAAGCTAATAGCATAGATCAAGATGTTAATTCATCTTAATGACTACTAAATTTTACATAAATAATTTATTGAAATGCTTTAATAAAAAAATGAGATTTAAATGAAAGAAAAAAAAATCTCACGTAATATTTGGATAGATAATTTTTCATTATTGCGTTTTTGTTCTAAGATTATGCAGGAGAATGAAAAACAAACTTAAAAAATAATCTATTGATAATAAGCAGCTTAGAATTTATAGAAATCAATTTAAAGCCTTAATGCCTTAAAAGAAATCAATCATCAGTATCAGCTTTGTATATTGTGTTTGTCAAATTGTACTTGCTTAAATAATATATATATTTTTTAATATATACACTGGAACCTCTATATTCATCATTTATCCTTTCCTGGAAGCCTACCAATTATAGAGGTTTCACTGTATTTCTAGCTTATACAAATCTGTCGGTTGGCAATTTTATTTCGGTCACATTTTATTTGTTTGTTTATTACTGAGTGAAAACTTATTTTAAATTGATGTTTACTTGTAATATGCCGATACTGACGTCTGTGATTAGTTGTTAACAGTTAAGTTCTTCTGTAGAAATCCATTTCATGATCATTTCATGATTTCATGGTTTGAATACCTGAATAGATACTTAGAAGTAGTAGTAGTAGAATTACTTAAACAAACTAATTATTTCTGTTATATTTAGGTGTTAGAGCTAAATGCATCAGATGACCGAGGAATAGGAATTGTTCGAGGACAGATCCTCAGTTTTGCATCTACTAGAACCATCTTCAAAGCTGGCTATAAACTGATCATTCTTGATGAAGCAGACGCCATGACTAACGATGCCCAGAATGCGCTACGAAGAAGTGAGTTTTTTTTTAAATATTCTTCTGTGATTAATAAGTGCATTGTCATTGATTTTGTCGAATATTTAACACTTTGTAATCGGGCGCCTGTAACAATAGACTATCGGAGAGCGGGTGTTTTTTAGTGATTAGTGCAAAAATATATGTTTTTCTTAATTTTCGAGTTTCTAGGGGTGCATTCTCATTGCAAAATTCTTTTTATTTCATCCATTCGCTTAATACCAATAATATCTAGCTGATATTTATTGTAATCTATGATACCTCAATAAATGCAATGCAAATATTACGCAAAATTGTCTGAAGTCACTTTGTAACCCATCGCTTCTCGAACCTATTTTCGACGTTTCGGTACTCAAGCAGGGGTGGGCTGGAGGGGGATCAGAGGGGCTCGCGCGAGCCCCTTGTTAGATTTTACTAAGGCCGGCGTGCCCTTTGTTAACTTATGAAAAAATAATATTCTCAGATCAAATTAGTATATAACTGCATTTTCTAATTTATATAAATATTATCTACGACAACGTTAGTATACACATTAGTATATTTAAGCTATTTACATTGATAAGTTTACTGTAAATTGCATATTGTTACACATTTTACGTGTATTAAGTAACAATCGATTGCTTATTTAAGTATTGCATAGGAGCTATAAAAAAATTCACTCCTTCAGAATACTAAAAATTGCTACGAGATTAAGCAAGCCCCTTGTTAACGTATTGGCAACCCACCGCTGTACTCAAGTGTTAAAATCAACAAAACTTCAAAACCATTAAATAATTTTGGTTGAAATTTTTAAGAAAATCATCACTGACATTAATTCTTTCAAAATAATTTAAAACAATCAATTTTACTACATTTCTATACTAAATATAAAAACAGTTTTCAAATCAGTAAATGGCACTCTGTGTTATCAATCTGAAATTTTTAACATAATATTTTATTCATACCATATAATAAATAATAATATATATTTACAAGCCCTTCAACTTTACTTTACTTTAAAAAAAGGTCACATGACTATCTTATGAATTGGTCTACTCAACATATTTACTATCATTATTTTTAATTATCATATAATATAGGTGCATGTATTATTTATATATGCTTATAAATAACTACAATTGTAATTAAGTATACAATTGTAAACCTTATAAAATGTATAAAAGTATTCCAGATTTTATATTAGTTGCAATAGATTGATAGCCCTTTCTCTTTTGTTGCTAGCTTCAATTCAGTAGATTTTTCCTTAGAACTGATGATATTTTGGTGAACGCATTCCATTGTCTTGCATAGGATTGAGTTCTTTGTTTTTTGTTTTGATTACACACAAATTTATCAGTTATAAGTTTTTCCACTTTCAGTGCTTTTTCTTTTCCTCTTTTACGTTTTTTTTGAATGACTAATTTTTTCTTGTGAAATAAAAAAAAGTTTACAATTAATAACAAACTGCTTCCAAATAAATCAACTATTAATTATGGAGTTATATAGAGAATTGTTTGAAAAATTTAGGAAATGCTAAATCTGTTGTTTTGAGTGTATATAAATTATGGCTCCTTCACGCTGGGTCTCTACAATGTAGCTGCTCCATTGATTGGACCACTTAACCCTTCAGGCTCTTATACCTAAAATAGATTTTGAATAGCAGTTTATTCGTTTCCAATGAATAGCAGAATGAGTCGCAGATGAACAAATAACTAGATGTACTAGCTGTAAGCCCGTTGACCTCAACGGGGGGAATTTTGTTTCATTTTTAAGTAGTCAGAAAATTTACTGGCGTGAAAAATAAATTACAAACCTATTTATTGAATAAGCCAGAAAATCTAAACGTAATTAATTCTCTAAATGAATTTTTTTCGTCTTTCTTAACGTCATCGAAAAGGCGAAATCGCGGACATACAAACATACAAACGTACCTTATTGACTGTTCATATATAGATAAATTGATTTTTTTATTTGAAAAACATTTCTGCTCACATTTTGGATATTTTTTTTTTGAAAAACTTCACTTTTTACTTAAAGTTTCATCATTCATCCAGACTTCTGATGTTTTTAAAGCATCTGGGATTCTTTGATTTCCCAGTGACAAACAGTGGGAGTCTGTGTCGGCCTGCTGCATTGGCACCACCATTATGGTGACAAATCAGCAAATTCGTAAAAAAAATATTTACATATTTTGGACAATCCGGATAATCAAGGGTCCACTGTATATAAAATTATATTTTTAACAGTCAACAGTTTTTTTGGATTTAAAAAAATACTATAAAAAGTATAAATATCTAAAACTTTAATGTAATCTTTATAAAAAAATCAAGTTATTTGAATGAATTCGGTGAACTTTTGCTATTATAAACTGACGTTGTTAAATTGATGTTATCCGGACTTGGAAGGGTTAAATTCTAAATTGTGTATGTGCTTATTATGTTACATTGGCAAATCTTATCTGCTTGAGCAGTGTTTGAAATTCTGAAACTTTTAACATGGCAGTTGATTTTTTTTTTAAACAGTCTTCAACCTTTACTTGATACTAATTATATTATCAAGTACCTAACATATGCGTAAAGAAAAACCTCGATATAATCGACTAAGACGGTTGGGGGGAAACGTTCCCTCAAAGCTGCGCGCGCGCGCGGCCGCGTAACAGTTTGAGACCCCACGCGCACTCATTCTGGGTTGAATATCCAGAATTGGATATGCATATTGAGACTTGCTGAAGGAAATCTAAAAATCAACATATGAAAGTGATCAATTGAGGATTCGAACATTTGACCCCGCAAAAATATAATTTAAAACCCGATTTATTGAACCGAAAATGGCGAAGAAAATATATTCGATACTTTGGTCGGCGCTTTTTAGCGTTTAATAGTGTCAATAAATCGCTGGAATAACTTAAAATAAAAAAAAATGACAACCGCTTGTTCAAAATCAATTGTCCAAAATGTTTTTCACAGAAAAAAAATGTTTTTATTTGTAATAATTCATTAATCTGCGGCTCATTCTGATGTTCAATGTGGTGCTATTCAAAATCTATTTCGGGCATACGTCCTTGAAGAGTTGGCATACATCTTTTGTTTATTATTTTCTAAAAATAAATAAATTAAAATATTATAACTGTATAGTATAATACAGACTACTGAGTCGTTTTTGTTATTGTTCATCTGAGTCCCTCGTGAGTATCAGGCAGGGCGATCTTGGTGGTCGTTCTCGAGGACGTAAACCCCCCCCCCCGTAATTTTATTGCAAATGAGGAGGGTACAAGGGAAATAATAATAATGATATTTGTGTACATTTTTCAGTCGCCCTGGTAACAATCCAACCAATCGATATTAAATGTCATGTCTAAAATAACGCAATATTTCACGCGATATAGTGGGCGTGACTTGAAACGGCGGCGTTCAGAGTCTCCAAATCATTGCCAAGAGCGTCTCAGTTGCAATGTGTCCAGCCTTGGTTAGCTTTTTTTTATAACCATGTCTAAGTTGTTTTGCGTCAATTGTTTGTTACTCATTCACTCAACTTCACTATCGGAAAGTGTAAAGTTAAAAAGATATGGCTAAGACAGGACTAGTAGCTAGTTTATATTTTTCTCGCTACGCCCCGCTTTTAGGTTTAAATGAGTGGGGGTGCCTTTAATTCTTTGATTCTTCAGGAACTTCAGGCTTGTCATTTTGCATTTCTTTTCGCGTCATGCAACAATCTTGTAGCTTCGCCGTGTATCGCCTTTCTCTTGGACTCTCCTTTGTTATCCACAGCTAATAACCACACCACGACCATGGATACAATAAATAGGTTACAGTGTTCTGCTCATCCCCGAATACTGTTGTACCGTGCCGCCTCCGTTATATACATATATTATAACCATATATCGATTATTTTTTTTTATTTAATCCGTTTTAGACATTATTATATGGGCCCATTATAGGTGAAGTGAGCCAAGTGGTATTTTAGGAAAAAGTAAGTTAATATTCTACACGTCTTAGAGTATCGTAAAAAGAAGTAACCTCAGTTAATACACATTGCAACAGTGTACAATAAAAATATACAATCCACCAAAACACAAAATAAAGACGTGATTGTACTTTTAAAAAAAGTTTTACCATTTTACTAGTTGGCTCACTTCACTTCTCGAGGGCCCATATATTGTTGGAAAATAGTCAGAAACACTAAATGTGAACCACTGCGTATTTAAATTTAATTATACATATTCACACACTGTATAAATAATTTAAAGATCTGAACAAAATCTCCTCCGCCTGCTAGCACTCTGCAAGTGCCTTATCCTGCCCGTGCGATAAGACTTCCTCTCTGAAATCATTTTGGGTACCTGAGCGTGTGTCTTTGTTTTTTATCATTGACTCAGACATTAAATAGCCACTAAAATGTGGCTCGTATGTGGTGGATTCTGGCGACAAAACAGCCGTGCAACAACTGAAAAATAAATGCAAATGTGTGATCGAATAAAGCTTCCACTACATCCGTAAAATCGCAAGATCGATATTTTTAGGACACATATTATATTACAGTGGAACCTCGATTCTACGTTTTTTAAGGGACCGTAATAAATGAACGAATAATGCGGGAAACCGATAATGCGGGAAATCTTCAAATAATATTTAAAAAAATGTTTAATTTTAAAAAAACTATGTGAGCGAAAAAAAATATTCTACAAAAACGGTCAATCGGAATAATAATTGGGACGGGACGATAATATTTACATGATAGATCGAGGAAATTAGTAAATCAGGGAATGATAAACGTGGATTTATTAAATATTGTTATGACGGGGTATTGGTCGAGTAAAAAATAAACGATCCATGCAAAAAAAAACGAAGATCGTGAACGGTAGATCGGAATTCCACTGAAAAAAACGTGAAACGAAATGCGAGGCAAAACTATTTATACAAAATATTCAACGAAAACGGTCAATCGGGATAATATTCGTGACGGGACCATAATATTTAAACAATATATCGGGGAAAACGGTAAATCGGAGAACGATTAATGCGGGATTCTTTTACATTGTTCTTATGGGTGTTTGGCCGGGACTATGAAAAATAAACGATCCATGCGGGAAAACGATCAATGCGAGAACGGAAGATCGGGGTTCCACTGTATAAAACATCGCCAATCAAACTGTTATAATATTATTTTATATTTGGTAGGTTTGATTATTGGAAATTTTACTATCTTACATCATTTTAAACGTATTGCAATATTATCACGTGTGGACCTTAAATTACATATTTTACTCGGACATGACTGTTGAATCGCCAACAAACGCGGTCGGGTCAACTGATCTTAATGAGGACGGGTCAGGGGTCAATGGGGGTGTGGATTTTGTAGAGGGCAGGCGAGGGGTGGTCGAGGATTTTAAACTACCCTGCTGATGTTTACGATTGAGCTCTAATTTAAAACTGCTGAAATTAATCTTGTACATATATCATTATGCATTAGTACGTTTGCAGTAACAAACTATGCGCCAAATGATAAGAAATCATAGTGTGATCTGCTTTAAAAAAAATCAAGCACTGATTTGTACCTGATACCTGACTTAACATTGTAAAAACTATTTTTGTTTTTCCTTTTTTTAATAATCTTATATCGCAGAAAAATATACTTTTAACTGCCTTTTGATGCTTAGAATATATTTATTGTTTAATATAAACAACATTTAGTTACATGTTGTCTTTCATCGTGGTTGACGATAAAAAGGTCAACGCTCTGGTTGTATATAACAACTATATTTCTTACAAAAAATAGTTATGAGGACCGTGGTAATAAAATGACAATACACAGTGATACAAGAATATCAAAAAGGGTGTATTTATACGAAATGACCAACCTGCAATAAATATAATTATGTAGAGGTGAAGTGAGCCAAGTGGTATATTAGGAAAAAATAGTTGGATGTGTCTTAATATTCTACATGTCAACTTCAAGTATCATAAAAGTTTAGTGAGCTTAGTAAATACTCACATACAGGTAGTAGTTTTTAATGCATTTTAATATTCCCTGGATGTTAAATGTTATCAATAATTAAAAAATATTAAAAAAAAAAATCACAAACTTAAATTAAAAAATATTTATAAGTACAACGATTTGTTAATTCTACTACCTGGGCTATTATCAGTTCACTATTAGCTGTTCAAAATCAATGTTAAAACAATTTATGTTTGAGATGTGGATACATGCTTAGACAATTTTTTAATGATATTTATTTAGATATAATTTATATTAACCTCACAATACAAAACTAAATTTTCGCTATGTGCTCGAAAATATCTTGCGCGGACTGTACATATAGTTTTTGTGTATATTTTTGCATGATGATGCTTTTGTATGACGTAACTTTCCTAAATAATGGCGGCCTAAATTTATACGTGTTAGGAAAGCTTAGCGAAGCAATCCAATCGAACATATTGAAAATCGCAAGTCACGGCGGGGCTTTGCTGTAGAAGCTTTCCGCAGGCGACACCATTAAAGTCTTATCGACGTCTAATACGATGACCCCCCTCAGAAAAAGCTTTACTGCAAATAATCGTGCACACCGAAGCTAAACATAAAATCGAAATCATATTATAAAGAAATACAAATTCAATATATTTTTTTTTTTATTTGAATCGTGAACGCGATTTAAATTAAAGATTAATTTTGTTCGATAGTGCATTTTTACCGACCATAACAGGTGATAGTGGGATAATTAACAACCAACTTGTAATGTATCTTCACCTCGAGTTGATCTTGAATGACTAAACAATAAATCTTATCAATCATGTCTCGTATTATTTTCTAATTAAAAAATATTTGACGCATTGGTATTAATTAATTGTAGTGCCAAATATTTTTTTTCAAAAAATTATTATAAATAATAAATTATTAAAAGTATTCTAAATTATACAGTGTTGGTTGTAGATTCCCGTATGTTTTTTTTTTTTTTTAAATCAAATCTTTACTCAGTGTCGTTAGCAAAATTAAAATAGTACGGGCGGACCTCTGTTTTCGCACATTCTACTTTCGCACAATTCGTTATTTCGCACATTTTTATAAAATCGTTATTTTTAGATTTTTGGCGATGATACAAAAATGTTTTGTCTCGGCAAGTAACATCTGGTTTGTCAGATTTAAAAAGACCTGTTATTATTATTAATAAAATATTAAATTCATTGGAGAATCGGCTGATGTGGATGGACATGCTGGAAAAGACTTTATTTCCTCATTGTCCAAAATTATTTAAGATGGAGAATATTCCCCATGTCAAATATTCAATGTAGATGAGACTGGCTTATTTTGGAAGAACATGCCTAATCGTACATTATTATCAAATGAAAAATCAATTGCCTCTGGGCACAAACCTTCTAAAAACCGAGAGAATGCATATGTCAAGTGCGTAGGGCGATCCATAAAAGCACCGCATGTTACAGAACTCTATGAAGAAAAGAAAAAAAAAGAGTAAAATACAACTAACTTTTGGTGTTTTTTTTTACATCCCTCTACTCTCGAACATTCAACATTCGAATACATTTTCAGGAACCAATTCCTGTAATACTATATTTTATTATTCCTGTCCCGGCGTAACTCTACTTATACCAACCTGAATATTTCATATTACAAAGCAATGGCGCCAGTTGATTATTTCAAGATCGTATAATAAACCTGAATAATCGTTTTATTATACAAAATATACATTAGCGAGAACGCTTTCCGCTCCATAGACCATTATAAAGTGTACACTAATGATGATGACCTTGAATGGGTGACATAATTTCATATTGTCCAATGTTGGACAAAACGTACTTTTTCCCCACCGACAGGCTCTACGACTCTACGCCGTAGTCGAATGTAAACGCCTACATTCGACGAATGTCGCTTCATCAATGCTTAAAGTTAATTATATTATTTAAAATAAGTACTAGTTATGCAAATACATGTGTACAAAATTGTTCAATGCTTTAAAAGCTTGTAAATTATTTTTAATCTTAAAATGCAAAAATGATTTAAAACTTATGAGGACATCTTAAATTATTTCTACACTACAAATCTTAATAATTGTAAATTTTTTAAAACTTATTTATTTTATTTTATATGGACAGGACTGTACGCTGTTGTAATGGTGGAAACTCATTTTTTATATAAAATAAAAATTAATAACTTTGTTATTCCATTGGTTAAACCACAGATGAATTTTGATTTAATTAGAAAATTTAAAGATTTGCAATTAATTTAATTTATTAATACAATATTTAATAATATGCCATTTAAGAAACTTAAGTATCCTTTTTTAAGGCGAAATCCACCTACGATCAATTCCATTAAAAATTGAATACACTATGTAAAAAACCGTGAAAAAAATATGAAGTTTACTTAGATAAATTGAATATAATATATTCCATTACATTGTACCGTGCAATTTCAAAATCGAGACAAAATAAACCGTGCAAAAGGATAATTATGTGTATTTATCTTTTTACATCCTTGACATTCAGTATTCGTAAGGAAGTTTATTTATTAGTTACCGTATAAAAAGCCTTTATCTTATAGAATCATTAGTTCGATTGCCAGATAGAATACACACGGAAAATGGTTAATTTTATACATGTATTCAATTTTGTTCTTCGTCGCCGTTATTATTGTATTCGACAATTCGGCAAACTGGACTTTATGTTGTTTTAATTATGTTTTTCTCATCAAAATATGCCTCTAGCACTTACTTTATTTTCAATCTTAGAATAAATCAATTCTAATCGAATATTGATTCAAAACAAATCTATTTATATAGATTTTAAATGAAACCAACATACATAACAATTCTTCGATTGAATGACAAAGTGACACATAGCATGTACGACTTGTTATGTCACGTCCGTAATCCAATTTCATTATTATTTTCTCTTATGTACGTACATTATTATATGGTGTGTAAAAGCCTTATTCACAACAGAGGAGTTGTTATCATTAGAAAAAAATACCTATATGCATACCAGCTTTTCTTACTTTATATTATACAATAACTAAAAACCCCCTTCTTGAATAACAAATCTGAGTTTCATAACCCTCCCCTTTTTACTTAGTATCGCCATTAGAAACTGCTCCAAATCTCAACGTGATCAATTGGATCCATTATAAGTAAAGTGAGCCAAGTGGTATTTTATATAAAAACGTTAGATACGTTGTAATATTCTACACGTCTTAAAGTATCGTAAAAGTGAAGTAACCTTTTTTAATAAACATTGCAATAGTGTTATCTCTGCAAAATATAAATATGCAATCCACCAAAGCACCAATTAAATACGTGATTGTTCTTAAAAGTCCAAGAAAACAGTTTTACCATTTTACTAGTTACCTCACTTTACCATCTCGAGGGCCCAATTGATATTTAGTAGTTGAACTGTTCACAATCTCTAACACCGATTATCTCCAGTGCTTTAATAATTCGAAAGATGCAGGCAATCAAAATCAACCTACCTGAGCACAGAATATACAATGCACGTGTATCTCTGTCACAAGAACTCTTCCCAAACGATTAACAGTAGCGACGTAAAATTTTCACACGCATTCTGGTTGAAATTTCTAGACAAACTTTCAACTTTTTAAACCATTATCATTTGATGGACTATATTTTGTAGGTGCTACGGTCCACGGTGGTATTTTCTTTTATCAACATATTTAACCAAAATAACACCACAGTAACGCAAATATTTTTGCTTCCGATGTTTGCATTTGCAAGTTTAATACAACCACAGCGAAGCTGGAGAATAATATTACCTATTTGCAGTGGCGGTTCGTGACCTAAAATCTTGGGTGGGCTGAAGAAAAATTTAGCATTGTTATACTATTTACGAAATTGTGCATGTTTCCACTTCACCTTATACATTAATTTACAAGCAAAATGCAGGTCGGGCTAAGCCCACCTAGCCCAGTACGTAGAACCGCCACTGCCTATTTGATTTATATAAAAACACTTTATATTATATTTTATATGTATGTATGTATAATGTGGTATATAGGTCGACGTATTCCAGTAAAGAGTTCCATAGTTGTGATTTTTATAAAGTGAATGTTGTTCATCTTTGCAATGAATGAAGAATGGGATTGAATCTATCCCAGGTCAAGCCGGGTAATAAAGCCAATGATTTTATTAATATGCAAAACTTATTCCTTGTAACCGGTGGCTATTTACTCCAATAACATTCTTTAAAAGAGACTCCTTAGGTGCCAAGTCTACTTTTATCTATGGATTAGATTAGGTTAGGTTACGTTAAGTGCTAAGCCATATTATAAATAGATAACAGTCGTACTTTGATAATTGCCTAAATTTGACTGAAATCAGAAAAATAACTCAATCAGAACAAACAGATTTAGTAATCATCAGAAAAAAAAATATTATCACATTCGACTTCACTGTTAGATTTTAAGAATTGGGCCCTCGGATAATATGTCGTTTTTTTTATTGAAATCTGTTGACGTATATGATCTAAAAAAGTGCTACCCAAAAAATTCATACCACGGCCCCCTAAATCTGAAAAAATAATCCGCGTCCCCCCTCAATACAAAACATGTTCTGCCGCGGCCCCCGGAGAAAACATGTGGACCCTAGGTTGGGAAGCACTGATCTAAAACACCACAATAGTCAATTACCAACTCGATGTTTAAATATTGTATGCAATTAATAAAAAGTATCTATAGTTAAAAATTCAAACAGCAGTTTCATGTAAAAAAATCTATTGTATATAATATTACGTTTCTTTTTTTATATCTCAGCATCTTTAGGAATTTAGCAATAGCGAAACGTTGACATTGTTTTTATGTCAATTAGTAACGTTAATTAAGTAATATCATTACTTCTAGGAAACATTGATGTTAGCGAAGATATGATTTGATGTATATTATTACATTTCATTTATCGAACTAATCACTTTCAATGTTACGTGCATAATTGGAAAGGGGGACGGTGGAATTAAAGAGACGAGTATTGGTAACGATGTGTAATAAAATGTATAAATCAAAATGTTTATTTAATATTAAATTTGATAACTTTGTTAGTACACTTGTTGTTTTAATGATGCCTCTTTAAGAAGCATCATTAAAAAACGTTACCGTAACATTATTTTTCTAATGTTATTACAAAATAGAGGTAAGATACAAACATTGATAATACTAATTTAAAAAAAAATACTTGTATTGTAGGCAAATAAATTCGACGGTGAAACCCCTATAATATTTAAAATGCTTCATTTACATTAACGACTTTATTATTTTATTAAAAACTCCAAGCTTTTCACTTTTATTGTGTAATTTATAACTTACGAATCAGAATCAATTTTTAGTTTATTCGTAAACCTTGCGATGTTCTACCTGATGATGCTTTTTTTAATAGACGAAACACGTGCCACATTTGTAACAAAACAAGTGGAGTAATAAATTTTCAAATTTAATTTTAAAATAATAAACTTTCACAAAGTTGTTGGCGAAGCAATCGAAAATCAGTGAAAAAATAAAAAATGTTTTGCATTTAAAAAGATTTTAACGTTACACAGTTATTTTTAATTGAAAATATTTACGTACTCTTTTATGAAATGGCCGAACGCTAAAGACAAATGGAAGTTAATGGAACGGCTCGTGACGACTGCTTGCTGCTGTTTCAAACATAGCTTTTATTTTTAAGTAATCCAATAAAACAGTTTTAGCATGAATTATTATTTTGCATTCAATTGAGAATGTTTTTTATTTCCGTTATACGCGAATGAAATTTTTTATATTGACAAAGATTTACATTTTTTTTAAAAAATCCGTTTTCTGTTCGAGCTACACCTAGTCCTCTTTTTACGCGACTTTTTTTGACGGTACCGTTCCTTATTTTGCGCGTTGCTGTTTCTCATTGTATTTGTATATTAACCCTTCCCTTGCTATGCAAAAAAGCACTAGCTCCTGAGTTGTGTATCCGTTACACATCAAACAAACAGGAGTGAATCGTGACAATTATATGTAGTACTATTGTAGTAGTGTTATATAATTGTCATGATTCACTCGCGTTTGCCTGATGTGTAACGGATACACAGCTCAGGAGCTTGTGCTTTTTTTTGCATAGTAAGGGAAGGGTTAAACAATGAAAATAATGGTTAATATTTAATAACATAAAAAAAATGCGCATATTTGAAAAGCAAATTTTAGTTTTTCATACATTTTTGATACTTTTTTATGCGATATTTTGGTTTTTGGAACCAATTTTTTATCAAACTATTTTTAATTAAAAATAAACCTACACGTCATTTTATGGAAACAATGTATCGCGTAAAAAAGGATAGGGTGTATTATAAAATAAATTATCAAATAATATCAACGTATTTTCCAAATCTATCTATTCGTCTCTCATTTTCACAAACCCTTGGCAATGTAGTAGTTTAGATAAGACAGTTTTTTACGCTTTTTTTAACAATTATAAAATGCTTCATCAGCAAAATATCTGCCGGATAACCAACACTTTTCTTAACTTAACACGTGTCTCTTTCGTGATGCGTTCCCCCAATTTTTGACATAATGACCGATTATATTATATATTTTCAATTAGCAGAATGTTCGTCGTATCGAAAAATGTGTACTTCAAATTAATTAGTTATCTTTCTATATTGACGTCATACAAGTTTTATGTATTGCAGTGTTATTAATGATGATGAAAATTCAAATCACCGCACATCTGTCGTGAATTAACACGGCATATTTATATTTAGTAATATGAACTAGTTGTTCATCCGCGTTAATCGGCTTGTATCGATCAATTTGAATATTTTATTAAACGCCTATCCGAAATAGCCTATGTCATGCCTTCTTTTGATAGATTATTGAGTCGTTCTGTTTTGTATGATGTTTATTGCATAACCCTCGTAGTCAACAAATACATTATGCTTTGAAGATTTTAGTCACCTGAAATTTAGAACGTTTTAAATGATTTTATGATTAATTACTGGTCACAATTACATAATGGAAAATTTGTAGAAATTATCAATTCACCTTTTGATATCTTATGAATTCGTAGCGATTTTTATGATGGTTTTTTCATGACAAATATTTCAATAGATTATTCAATTTGTAGCTAGCAAAAAGGTTACTAAATTGACTTAATTTATTTTATTATTCACTTATGTGATATGACTATTATATGACTCTTCTAATAAAATATAATAGCTCTTAGCAAGACTGTAAATCCGAGATCCTAAAGTCGCTCGCAGTATGGAATAATAAATCATTTGGCATCAATGATGGTCTTATACTTCAACAACTGTGTTGTTAAAGAAAACAAAGCATGAAAAAAACTTATTAGTCCATTTTTTATTGCGTTTTCTATTGAGTTCAGGGTGTACATGAAATATTTAAAATTCCTCACATATTTTCTAGCTTCTATTCTTGTATTTTATTAAAAATAATGTTCTTCAACCATGGTTTCAAAATAACCTTCCTTTGAGATCACTCCAGGTTAAGGTCACATTGTTGAGATAATGGAAACGTAGAATATAACATAACAATTCAGGTAACAGGTTCATTTTTGTTTGGTATAAAAATTTTATTTAAAAAATATTGTTATTGATTGATTTCCAATATACTTGGCAAAACTCGATTATAAAATTAGATTAATGAATATATATCAACGTATTAAGTTTTACAAGAGTTATATAAATCGCTTGATAGCTATGTCGACTTGACGCCATCATCACAACCAGTTAGTTTTGACGATGGCGTAAATTTGAATTATTAAAATTTTGTAGTGTTTCACACGTTTTGTCACTAACGTCCCTGGGTTCGCTTTTCGGCATCTTCAGGCATTCAAGTGCACGGATGAACTTGAAATGACGCTTGGTGAATACAATTTATTATCTCTAAAAGCTATTGATGAGGATCTGGATTAAGTTTATTAGTAATTTAATTTTAATGACATTAAATCAATTGGTAATTGGTAAACGATTACAATCTCTGTAGGTATCTGAAATTACATGATGGTGATTTTAAAAAAGCAATTTGAAATGCCATAAAATGGATATTCCTACCGATTTTAAAAGGCGAGTATTTCAACGATACAACTATTTACCAAGTTAAGTCAATCAGTACACACTCGCATGCATAAAAATGCTAAAAAACCAAAACCCGGGTTATTGTGACAATTTTCATGGAAATGTACAAAATTTTAAAGATTTCAGTTTATTATTGAAATCAAGCACCTTCACTCGAAATCTTCAATTCTTGTCGAACTGAATAATTGTATTTTTTTTCTGTTGATGCGTAGTGCATTCATTGTCAGTCGTGAATAAATAATTTCTCGCCATTAAGCACTCGGAAGGCCCCAAGCGAAATATAATTGTTAACCTTGCGATGTTAAGTCTGATGATGTTTCTCAGAGAGGCGAAATACGTGTCACATTTTGTAACACAACAAATAAAATAACAAATTTAATTTTACATTTAAAAACTTATAATGTTACCAATAATGTATTGGATATATGATATTTTTCTTTCTTCCAATTTGGGCCGCAGATAAAGAAGGTTGGGTCGCTGGCTTATGGAGTAATCCGTCACTGAACATACGCCTTTTCGGTTTCCGACGCGATACTAGTTAAGTATAGAAAATTTTCCTGGGTTATTTAGATACGCGTTAAGATACCATTCTGGCCTTCTTGTGTTTTTTTTTTCATTTCCTAAAAGCGATTAAACTCGACGTACGTGCCCTTCGCGCGTTATACCAGCAAGGGAAGTAAGTGGGCGCCGAAATAAATTCGCCCCCCGCCCCCATACCGGCAACATCGCCGAAAAAGTGCGTCGATTTCATTTGCGGCCGTGTCCGCCGATTCACACACGCGATCCGCACCCCCCGGTCCCTGGCTGACCCGCTCTGCCCGCCTCGCGATTCCATTAGCACGTAGTGTCTTCCCCCGCAGTGCAATATTTCGGCGGCCTTGGTGTAGAACCAAACGTGACCGTAATGGAGTATCTGATAATTAAATTTACGCCATGTCCGCCACCTATGTGGATCATAATAAGTATTTTAATAATATGGGTAGGCGTACACCATTGCGAAATTTCGTTATCAATAGGGAATATAAAAAAAATCGTCAGAATTATCTTTTTTCTATGTGTATCAGGCGTTGGCAATTTTTTTTGGCCGTGGGTAAAATTCAACTAAAATACGACGTAATTTTACTAAAAAGCAAAATTAATTTTATAGATAAAATAATAACAAAATATGTATATTATATTTGAGGACAAGTTGGTTGTTGAGTATCCCACCGCCACCCGTTTTATGTGTATGCAGTCGCATTTTCACGGCCGCCTTCCATAACACAATGCGATCAAGAAAGGAAAAGAATTTACTCCTCATATCATTGGCCCGATAGAGAGTTGCACAGGGCTTATATTTTAACCATGCACTGTTTATGTTATATTTGAAGAATTCGATAAATTTGCAACAAGAATACTTCGTACACCGAATATTCCTATCACATAACCTTTCGCACATAGAATACTCCGTACACAGAATACTTCGTACATTTAAATATTTTAAATACAAAAATCATTGTTTTATTATCATGTGTAATGTCTTGTGACGATCATGTCAAATATTTTTTCGAATAAAAACAAGGAAAATATTTAATTATAATGTATATACAGTTTATCATTTAATACGTATTTTAGCTTATTATTATTTTGTTATTTGGCAGTAGGGATTCTGAAGTCTCGAGTTTTTCAAAGTCCCGGGACTCGAGACGTGATAAAGTCAAAGTCCCGGGACTTCCCGGGACTTGGGACTTTTATTTCCCCTTCAATAAAATTATAAATTTATTAAAATTAAATATTTGTATGTATGTACTAAAAAGGGATGATAACGGTACATGTATTGAAAAAATAACAATGAATTGGGTAAAATTATGACCGTTACTTCACAAATCACAATACAGCTGAAAAATAGTAAAAAACATTTGTAAATAAAACAACATCAGGTATGAACATTTAATTATAATATTTTGTAATTTGTTTTTGCTACAGTTATATTTTTTATACGAATATAAATTGATTTAAACAAATTTCTAATAACATAAATGGAGATATCTTTCTCCCAAACGTTTTTTAATATTTTGTTTCAATTAAACTATTTTTTTTGAGCGTTTTTTACGCAGTTAAACGTATATTTTTTTCGTACGTACTTTAAAAGGCCGCCGAAAGTATGCGTTAATTAAAATAAATACATCTTTTGAACACATTTATTTATTAATAATGAAAATATTAAATTAATTCAATAATAAAATCAGAACCTCAAATCATACATAGTATGTATTATTTACACAAAAGTTAATATTTTATTTTTGCTTATCAAAATATGATTTTAAAAATAATAATGAATTTAATGACGAATCACACAGCCGATTTCTGTAATAAACTTTGTTGCAACAATGTTTTTACAAAACATTGATCTTTCTTGTATTCTTTTTGAAAAACAATTAGTCCCAGCTGAACTGTTGATAATAAAACACTTATAAACCGCCTTGATTTATAACATAATTTTCTAGAAATAACTATCGGTTTCAATATTTCTTGGAATTCTGTGCGATTATCCCAAGCTTCAAATTGTTGAACTATTGAGTTAAGCGAACACGTGTCTAAGTTTTTTTTGTATTTCTGCATGTCTCTACCCATCGAAAATGGTTGTTTCGTATTACAATATATAAATAGATGTTATTTGAAACTTCTACAATTATAAATCTAAACAGCTGATTCTTTCATAAGGTCCCTTTTATATATGCATACCTTATTTTGTTAAACCCCGGCCTTTAATCCTTAGCCTGAATATAATGCATTTTTTTCAAAACTGATCTCGAGGATCCAATGTAAATTTATTTTAAATCAAAATTAACTTTTTAGGTCACATTAGCGATTGCTTGCATCCAATTTTATTTTGTTAGAATGGTTTTTTCAAAATTAAAACGTAAAATTTGGCTGTCTTAAGTCCCGGGACTTACGACAGCAAAAAAGCTTAAAAGTCCCGGGACGTCTCGACACAGAATCCCTATTTGGCAGTATGTTAACATAATTTTATTATCTTATTGATACTTATATATCGTCGGTGTTCAGCCAAAAAGCTTTAAGTCATAAAACCTTGTTTCGAGATAATCGACTTTTAAGATTTTCATGAAATTGAAACCTCTCTATTTCTACACCTGAACCTTTAATTGTTAAACTGACAATTTTATGACACTATTCAATTATCTGAGAATCCGATTTGATAAAAACAAAGTTCATTTTATAGTTATAAAATTAAGTTTTTCGAAATTATCAACAAAAAGAAAACTTAAAGTCTTTTACCTGTCCACTTTTCGTGTTTTTACGGTTGTCAAAAAGTGAACTGTCAAATTTACGAAGTAATGGCAGAGTAATAATAAGTCATATAAATGAATTAATGTAATATAAATAAAAAAATTATATATAAATAGCATCCATGTATGATAAAGTCATAATACAATTCGAATTTTATGATTTTTGATTAATAAATGTAGAAAATTTTACATTCCCAATTCTATAACCTCACTTTCATACGACTCAACTAAATTCTCAAGTTATTTTGAATATACGTCTTCATTTTTATCTTAATAATATACTTACCTTAATTTGCGTACTTATATAGGATTGTAATAATAAATTATTACTAATGACTGATAGTATATGTGATGGAATTCAAATTCAAATTCTCATTATGAAAAACAATTCTCTCAAAAAGTAAAACATTTGTTTGTATCAATAACACATTTTTTTATTAAAGTTACTTATGTAAGGCAGACACTTTTATGTTAGAATTAAAGACATGTAATATAAATTAAATACAAATAATACATAATGTAGAAATACTCCATTATGTTAACAATTAAAAGATAAAAATCTTGGAAATCTATGAAAGCATACAAAGATAGAGCAATCAAATATTTTAGGTAGTTTTGCAGATTTTACAACTCCACTTTTGTTTTCATAAGATAAGCTTTGATTCATCTTCTTTTTTTGTACATTGCATTTCCATCCTAAAGGTTTACGTTTATTCAAACGTTAAGGTCGGGGTGCAATTACTTGTACTATAATGTTGTTATTTTTTGTAACGAGTACAGATATCTGCAGTTGATTGGCAACCTTCATTATAAATGAAATCGTTTGCTTTATCCTCATTGATTCCTTGCTGAATGATTTCTGTAAAATAACAAAATAAACACAGCATTAAATTTGAATCGTTCAAATCTGATATTGAAATTACATCAAGCAATTCACCGACATCCTTAATTAAATGTTATGTTATTCAATTTGATTTAAGTTGCAGTAAATTATTGTTTACTTTTTATATTATGTGAGTAATTATTTATCTTAAAATAAGATAATATTGCATAAGCATAGGCAACATTCGAACATATTAAATATAGAAATGTATAAAAATGGAGACATGAGATTATTATAAACTGAACGGAACAGTGAGTAAGAATTAAGGATAATCATGATTGGTGAAGACAAAGGACAACTAGAGACCAAGAAATCATAACTAGAATAGTCCTTTGGTGTATCCAACAACTAAAGACAAACACGAAGAGTTGAAAGATAAAGATTGAATAGTGTTGATATAATAATAGTCAAATATAAGTGTTTACCAATATCATTCTTATTTGGTCAGTTAACCTATAGTTCTTCATCCATATTACATGAGTCATGGTATTTAGGGCATATTCTCCAAGTCACCGTGATGTTTTTCAGTCAAATTTCTGGAATTATATTCATAAACATCAATAACGTTATCATAAAGATGTATGCAAGTGTAGGCTTAAATTCACATTTTTTCATATAACTGGAATCTTCCCTATACCAATGTTAAACCAATAATGGAGGGATGAATCAAAGTATTGTCGTACAAACCTGCTTCACTATAATGTATGATGGATTAATACACTTCCTAGTGTCATGCATGCCTTACGAAATTTTTGTTTTCTTCGTTAAACGGTAAAGTAGTGTTCTCCATGGATTGCTATCCACATCACTAGATTTTTCATCTGGAATATAAAATAAACGTACGCTGTTAACAATTTCATTCAAATGTCTAGTAATTACAACAAAGAAACACTGAGTCAATACAAAAACAATAAATTGTAAAGCAAACGTCATTATGAGGTTATGTTAAATTAAGTGACTTACCTTTTATATTTATTACTATTTAAATCGACAGCTCCCACAGAAACCATTTTATTTCGACATAAATTGGTACATGGTATAAAAATAATTATATAAAATACGATTAAATCCAAAACACAGGATAAAACAAGAGAGCGAACTGTCAAAGTAACTCGACCATAAACATTAAGTCAACGGAATAAACAGCAATTCACCAAAATTCTTACAGCTAAAAGGCTTCAAGTAAGTTGAAGCTTTTTACCAGTCCTAACTGTCAACGGAATTGACTTAGAGTTGTATTACTTTTTTAAATAACAAAATAAATAAATGGAATCTAGGTGTGTTTGTTTTTTCATATGATAGAGAATGTTTTAATCTATCGTTCTGCATTCATAACTCAAAACACCCATTTTTCGACTTAAAGCTTTTTGGCTG
>CM062835.1:10554786-10570286 GCA_031772345.1 Himalopsyche anomala
ATTCTGAAGTCTCGGGTTTTTCAAAGTCCCGGGACCCGAGACGTGATAAAGTCAAAGTCTCGGGACTTCCCGGGACTTGGGACTTTTATTTCCCCTTCAATAAAATTATAAACTTATTAAAATTAAATATTTGTATGTATGTACTAAAAAGAGATGATAACGGTACATGTATTGAAAAAATAACAATGAATTGGGTAAAATTATGACCGTTACTTCACAAATCACAATACAGCTGAAAAATAGTGAAAAACATTTGTAAATAAAACAACATCAGGTATGAACATTTAATTATAATATTTTGTAATTTGTTTTTGCTACAGTTATATTTTTTATACGAATATAAATTGATTTAAACAAATTTCTAATAACATAAATGGAGATATCTTTCTCCCAAACGTTTTTTAATATTTTGTTTCAATTAAACTAATTTTTTGAGCGTTTTTTACGGAGTTAAACGTATATTTTTTTCGTACGTACTTTAAAAGGCCGCCGAAAATATGCGTTAGTTAAAATAAATGCATCTTTTGAACACATTTATTTATTAATAATGAAAATATTAAATTAATTCAATAATAAAATCAGAACCTCAAATCATACATAGTATGTATTATTTACACAAAAGTTAATATTTTATTTTTGCTTATCAAAATATGATTTTAAAAATAATAATGAATTTAATGACGAATCAAACAGCCGATTTCTGTAATAAACTTTGTTGCAACAATGTTTTTCCAAAACATTGATCTTTCTTGTATTCTTTTCGAAAAACAATTAATCCCAGTTGATAATAAAACACTTATAAACCGCCTTGATTTATAACATAATTTTCTAGAAATAACTATCGGTTTCATTATTTCTTGGAATTCTGTGCGATTATCCCAAGCTTCAAATTGTTGAACTATTGAGTTAAGCGAACACGTGTCTAAGTTGTTTTTGTATTTCTGCATTTCTCTACCCATCGAAAATGGTTGTTTCGTATTACAATATATAAATAGATGTTATTTGAAACTTCTACAATTATAAATCTAAACAGCTGTTTCTTTCATAAGGTCCCTTTTATATATAATATGTATACTTAATTTTGTTAAAACCCCGGCCTTTAATCCTTAGCCTGAATAAAAACTGATCTCGAGGATAGACACCAATGTAAATTTATTTTAAATCAAAATTAACTTTTTAGGTCACATTAGCGATTGCTTGCATCCAATTTTATTTTGTTAGAATGGTTTTTTCAAAATTAAAACGTAAAATTTGGCTGTCTTAAGTCCCGGGACTTACGACAGCAAAAAAGCTTAAAAGTCCCGGGACGTCTCGACACAGAATCCCTATTTGGCAGTATGTTAACATAATTTTATTATCTTATTGATACTTATATATCGTCGGTGTTCAGCCAAAAAGCTTTAAGTCATAAAACCTTGTTTCGAGATAATCGACTTTTAAGATTTTCATGAAATTGAAACCTCTCTATTTCTACACCTGAACCTTTAATTGTTAAACTGACAATTTTATGACACTATTCAATTATCTGAGAATCCGATTTGATAAAAACAAAGTTCATTTTATAGTTATAAAATTAAGTTTTTCGAAATTATCAACAAAAAGAAAACTTAAAGTCTTTTACCTGTCCACTTTTCGTGTTTTTACGGTTGTCAAAAAGTGAACTGTCAAATTTACGAAGTAATGGCAGAGTAATAATAAGTCATATAAATGAATTAATGTAATATAAATAAAAAAATTATATATAAATAGCATCCATGTATGATAAAGTCATAATACAATTCGAATTTTATGATTTTTGATTAATAAATGTAGAAAATTTTACATTCCCAATTCTATAACCTCACTTTCATACGACTCAACTAAATTCTCAAGTTATTTTGAATATACGTCTTCATTTTTATCTTAATAATATACTTACCTTAATTTGCGTACTTATATAGGATTGTAATAATAAATTATTACTAATGACTGATAGTATATGTGATGGAATTCAAATTCAAATTCTCATTATGAAAAACAATTCTCTCAAAAAGTAAAACATTTGTTTGTATCAATAACACATTTTTTTATTAAAGTTACTTATGTAAGGCAGACACTTTTATGTTAGAATTAAAGACATGTAATATAAATTAAATACAAATAATACATAATGTAGAAATACTCCATTATGTTAACAATTAAAAGATAAAAATCTTGGAAATCTATGAAAGCATACAAAGATAGAGCAATCAAATATTTTAGGTAGTTTTGCAGATTTTACAACTCCACTTTTGTTTTCATAAGATAAGCTTTGATTCATCTTCTTTTTTTGTACATTGCATTTCCATCCTAAAGGTTTACGTTTATTCAAACGTTAAGGTCGGGGTGCAATTACTTGTACTATAATGTTGTTATTTTTTGTAACGAGTACAGATATCTGCAGTTGATTGGCAACCTTCATTATAAATGAAATCGTTTGCTTTATCCTCATTGATTCCTTGCTGAATGATTTCTGTAAAATAACAAAATAAACACAGCATTAAATTTGAATCGTTCAAATCTGATATTGAAATTACATCAAGCAATTCACCGACATCCTTAATTAAATGTTATGTTATTCAATTTGATTTAAGTTGCAGTAAATTATTGTTTACTTTTTATATTATGTGAGTAATTATTTATCTTAAAATAAGATAATATTGCATAAGCATAGGCAACATTCGAACATATTAAATATAGAAATGTATAAAAATGGAGACATGAGATTATTATAAACTGAACGGAACAGTGAGTAAGAATTAAGGATAATCATGATTGGTGAAGACAAAGGACAACTAGAGACCAAGAAATCATAACTAGAATAGTCCTTTGGTGTATCCAACAACTAAAGACAAACACGAAGAGTTGAAAGATAAAGATTGAATAGTGTTGATATAATAATAGTCAAATATAAGTGTTTACCAATATCATTCTTATTTGGTCAGTTAACCTATAGTTCTTCATCCATATTACATGAGTCATGGTATTTAGGGCATATTCTCCAAGTCACCGTGATGTTTTTCAGTCAAATTTCTGGAATTATATTCATAAACATCAATAACGTTATCATAAAGATGTATGCAAGTGTAGGCTTAAATTCACATTTTTTCATATAACTGGAATCTTCCCTATACCAATGTTAAACCAATAATGGAGGGATGAATCAAAGTATTGTCGTACAAACCTGCTTCACTATAATGTATGATGGATTAATACACTTCCTAGTGTCATGCATGCCTTACGAAATTTTTGTTTTCTTCGTTAAACGGTAAAGTAGTGTTCTCCATGGATTGCTATCCACATCACTAGATTTTTCATCTGGAATATAAAATAAACGTACGCTGTTAACAATTTCATTCAAATGTCTAGTAATTACAACAAAGAAACACTGAGTCAATACAAAAACAATAAATTGTAAAGCAAACGTCATTATGAGGTTATGTTAAATTAAGTGACTTACCTTTTATATTTATTACTATTTAAATCGACAGCTCCCACAGAAACCATTTTATTTCGACATAAATTGGTACATGGTATAAAAATAATTATATAAAATACGATTAAATCCAAAACACAGGATAAAACAAGAGAGCGAACTGTCAAAGTAACTCGACCATAAACATTAAGTCAACGGAATAAACAGCAATTCACCAAAATTCTTACAGCTAAAAGGCTTCAAGTAAGTTGAAGCTTTTTACCAGTCCTAACTGTCAACGGAATTGACTTAGAGTTGTATTACTTTTTTAAATAACAAAATAAATAAATGGAATCTAGGTGTGTTTGTTTTTTCATATGATAGAGAATGTTTTAATCTATCGTTCTGCATTCATAACTCAAAACACCCATTTTTCGACTTAAAGCTTTTTGGCTGAACACCGACGATATTATACATTCACTTGACAAATACAAAAAAAAAATACAAATTGTAATGGAAATATAAGACAATTGCTATTAATTGTATTGCCCATAAGTTGACTTATATACTGACCAGATAAATACAAGCCCTTTCCTTTTAATTTATTTTTTTCAAATTCAGAGGTTCTAAAAGTGTTCACAGTCGACAGCCCTTCCCTCCGTCGCTTGTGCGTTGAATAGATGATTTCGTAACATGTAAATTAGTAGAAAAATGTGATTATTTGTACAGTGTAATGGGAAATTCTTCGCAACCTTAAAGCGGTCGTTATTTTTTCCAAAGCGTGAATTAAATACGCCCTCTATACGAAAAATCGTTGCGAGACAATTGGTGCCCGAACATAGCACAATTTTAAGCATACTATATATCTTGACAGCTCCAAATTACCTGTTTGTCAAAACAGGTAATGTTTAAAATTTTCATATTTTATTCCAGTATACGATTATATGGGTGTTCTGAAATTGGTCCGTCTTCCCTGGTGTTATTTTTCTCATCTATTTTCACATCTGCAAACTAAAAATAAAAAGGTATAATACAATTGTGGGGCTATAATGCAAAACGTACTATTTCCAAAATGAGCGATTTTAAGTTAGGTATGCAGATAGGGTAATTTAAGGCTAAAGAATCGACTGATCCTATTAGTTTTAATATAAAATCTCTATAAGCCTGTCGTCTTCAAATTGGAAATCATATTTTTATGCAAATGTTATTTTGTTTGTTTTATTTGTTATAGTATTCGACTCTACTGAAAAAATGAGTTTTGGATATAGTACGTTTTGCATTATAACCCCACAATTAGGATCTAAAATAATAACAGAATAATTATCGAAAAAAAAACATAAACAAAAACAACTGACAATCCATCCAATTGAAAGTCATCACGATTAACTGATATAATAATACAATAAAAAAACGAATAATTAATATAATGTTTATATTTTTAACCCATTATGCAAATATAACAAGAACAGCCAATGGACAAATGCAAGATTTTTCAAAATTAAATAAACCTGTGCCGTATTTTGTCTGAAGTTGCTTCTTAAAATTACGAAACACATGTTATAATTTGTTACACAACTTGTGGAATATTTATTTTTTACCACACGGACAGAGCATACGGACTCCTAATGAAGTTTATCTCAACAGAAGTGTTCCTACGAGAACTGTTTTTGTTAGTCAGTTACTTAACCTCTCTTTTTTTCCAAAGAGATTTTGAGTAAAAGGATAGGGCTAGGAGAGGACTAATGTGCTGGAGGAGGGAATTAAAGACAACAGAAATTCATAAATTGATTGAAAAATCGATTTATAAAATTTTCCGTACTGGAATACCAACGATATTAATCGCTCGACCACGCATGCTGTATCGTGGGATTATTGAGTTATCTTAATGACGAATGCTATTTTTTTATGAATGAAAGTAGAGTTCGTTGGAGCTTACTCAGTTGACTTCCTTGCCATTTTTGTCTACTGCTTCTAGTATTAAATTGTTGTTTTTCTTATTGTAAAAGTTTTAAATTTATAATTTGTCAACCCTGTGCAATTTAAATTAATTAATTAAATAAATCTATTTAAATTTTAAAAAATAACTTCTACAAAGCTACCGCCGAATCCACCGAAAATATTCATAAAATCATTAGTGATGCCTCCTTAAAAATCTTAATACAGTGGAACCTCTTATATTTTCACATAACGAGCAAAACAGATTGTGAAAAAAATGCTCCCTTAACGAGCGATATTTCGCATAACGAGTGACGCAGAGTTTTGGAAAGATCACTTTCACATCGTTGCTTGCCTCAAGATGATTGACAAGGCGTGGAAAGGGGTTACCAAGATAACCCTCACTTCAGCTTGGAAGAAGCTTTGCCAAGGAGCGTTGTCGAATGTGATTTTGAGGGGTTTGAAACAGTACCTGTGGAGTCTACAGTCAGCGAGATTGCATCTTTGGCCAATACCATGGGACTGGAGGTGGATAACAACGATATTGATGAGCTTGTGAAAGAGTACAGTCAAGAGCTGACCACCGAAAAGCTTATGGAGTTGCATTGTTTTTTACAGCAATAAGTTATGGAGGAGAGTTTATTAGTAGAGGAGGAGGAAGTAGCAAAGAAACAATCTTCTGGCGCAATAAGAGAAAAGCTGAAAGCATGTGAAACTGTTGCATCGTACATTAAGAAGCATCAACTAGTCGATTTTTTATCGTTTTTTGCAAATCGAAATCGCATTCCAGGTTGTTACGCTCCTTAACAATTTATAAGTATGTAATTTTACTTGAATACAAGGTAAACATATAAAAAAAATGTTTTTTTTTTCGGCATGGAACGCATTATTGTATTTTACATTGTTTTATATGGGAAAAATTGTTTCGCATAACGAGTAAGATTCTGGAACGAATTAAACTCGTTATAAGAGGTTCCACTGTATACGGATGTGAAATATTTTATTCTTCGGAAAGAATGATTTTTTTATTTTGATACTTTTGTGAATGAATTACTTAACAGTCATCTCATAAGCCTTACGTCGCAACTCATCAAATTATTATTATATTAAATATTAATTTCTGGCGTCAAATTATTGCCATACCTTATCCAATAGACTGACCGGTAAGGCAAGAAAAATAGCAACCACCCATTTTAGTTCTACATCAGAAGCGAGACACACGCGGTCGGCCGCCTCCGCAGTCCACAATAATTAATTAATTTATTAAAAATAATATATATTTCGTATACACAAGTAATAAAATCAAGTGTCTCTTATCGGGTTTGTGTGATTTTTTTTAACACAATAAATTATTTAAGTACGTACGTTTTACACATTCGCATTTGTTACGGAAAACTATCATTAGTTTTAATAGTATTTTTGATATCATTGACAAAGAGTGTAATGCGCGTTTATTATTAAATACAAAAAAAATACACCGTTTAAAAGTTTAATTTTATTCTCCTCTCTAAAAGTTTACCTATCTTTAAATTCGCTTTAACAAAAAAATACATTGTTTGATTACGCTGCAATTACTATGGTGAAATTTATGGCGTTAATCAAGTATTGGAGTATCCTTTATTTAGAAATGAAAAAAAATATATTTATACAATGTGTTCTCGACAGTAGAATTTTGCATAAAATACGTGGACTGAATTTATTACTTTTTTACGTTACACTGTTACAAGTTCTAGTTTGTGGAGTTAAGAGATTTGACGATGACAATGTTAAATATTTGTTTGATTTTCTCTTTAATGAGTTCACTGTAAATACTTTGTGGAAATGCATTATATATAATACAAAAAATAAAACACTCTTTTGTACTAATTCCACAGTTATTTAATATGATCATGCGAGCATTTTCATTTGACGAAAATATCACTTCTGATGAAGTTTTTAGTTTCAATCATGTCGTTGCTTTTTGTTTTGGTGGATTGCATATTTTTACTTTACGGAGATAACACTATTGCAATGTGTATTAACTGAGGTTACTTCACTTTTACGATACTCTAAGTCTAATACGTGTAGAATATTACAGCGCATCTAACATATTTTTTCTAATATACCGCTTGGCTCACTTCATCTCTAATGGGCCCATTTAATATAATAATAACATTATTTTACTGAAAATATCGTACTAAATCGCATATATTTGACGTATCGTTATTTTTAATATCATTTATTGTTATGATTCATATAAATATTCGAATAATTTAATTTTGACCAGTCAAACTTCCTACGAAAATTTCACTGTTCACCACATAATTTTAAATAATAAATACTGCAAGGATTGTGCTTCAAAAAAAGCCACTGTTACTGTTAGCCTACATTCAATTGTTTATTACATTATATAGTGCTTCAAAAACATAATATCACTTCGTGTGTGTAGGATGTCTGCTTTTTGCATAACTGCGCTCAATTTTAGTTGGGGGTGTGCATTTAGTCACTAACTAACGGTAGAGCCCATAAATTATTTTTACGCCATGATGTCATATCTTGTTTGACATTGATCCTCCCAGTGTCAAAATGTTAAATAATTCTATCAATATTACGCAAGTCAGTACGAAGTAATCGATACAATAAAGAAATGTTATCAAAGTGAGGAAAGTTCTCCACATAGATTGAGGCGAAGGTTGGCAAGCAAATTGTAATACATCGATCGATTGTGCATTATATTAGTTTTCATAGAAAATACACTGGACTATATTTTCACACGGTGAATACGGTGTAAAAAAGTATACTTAAATAAAGAACAATGCTAAATAGGTTTCTTTGCGTAGAATCAATCCAGGATATGAAAATTGTATTAAAAAAATACTTTAAAAAGTAATAACAAAGGTTATTTCCTATCAATATCAGATAATAGTCGAACCCGTTTTCGGTCATTTGGTACGACATCGCTTTCATTACTTGACATATTTTTGAGCCTGTGTAATATTTCTTTCCAAATTTACGGGATTAAAGGAATAAACCTCTCTGCGTATCGTAATAAGTAATAAGTACCTCTTCAGTATGCTTAGATTTGTATTAAATACCCGAGACATCAATACAGAAGCGGAATAATTACATAGTTTTGATTAAGCGTAGTTGAATAAGAGTCAACTCAAAATCACTCGTTAACATTCGCTCTGAGAACAAGCAGTGTCATTTGCAGACATGTTTCTTAGTCTAAGACAGAGTTTCCCAAATTTGGATTTACAAAGTCTTCCATTTTCTGCAATTTTTTAACGGAACATCTGGCTTATTTTTTAGGCCGGGTAATTCGTAATAGTATAAATACCCAAAAAAATATTCTAATAAAATATTTATTATTTTTAAATGGTGTGACGTCGAGTCTGTTTCTGTACTTTGACTTCGTTGCAGCATAAAAAGGAAATCCTGCTTCGCATAAATTGGTTTTATAAAACGCAAGTAGAACAATAATAACTTGTTTTGACACATTTGGAAATTCTTCTGCCAAACTCGTCAAGAATGAATTTAATGATATTCGTATCAGAATCACTGATAAAATCAGTCCGATTTTCATTATTACTTGCGCTGAATTAAGCATGCTGATTTTGCTGTAACGAAAAATGGATTCTGAACCAAGGAATCATAATTTTTAGTTTTTGGGTGTTATGTTTTAAGTTATGTGATGTGGGTGTTCGCGGAATACCATTGTGCCGCGGAAAATAGTTTGGGAAACCCTGGTCTCAGATTTTATGATGTCCAGTTCGCATGCTTAACACTTCCCTTACGGTGCTAGAAAAACCAAGTGAACAAAACATGTTTTAACACGTACCGAACCCCTTTGATGGACGGTAAAAACCCAGGACGTATATTTAAAAAAAAACATGTTTTTCACTTGCTTCCTAAAGGGCCAGAAACATATCGAAGGTATTTTTCGCATCGTATGAAAAGTGTTAATAACATACGACTTACATATTTGGGGACAAGGATTGTTGAAAGTAAAGCTGCATTTTTGCACATTTTTACTTTATTTTCATTAATTCTTTTTCTCACTCAATTCCGTATGTTATTAAGCATGCGAGTTGTCAATCAGTCTAAGTAAAAATACAGCTTTCCTAAGTATGTATTGTATAATTCATTTTCCGTATCTCCTAGCCCTCTTACAAAGGATGCCCAACCGGACGATTGCAAAGAAACATTTAGTCGATTCAGAAAACTATCGTAAATTTAGAAAGCATATATTTATTTGGTGTGAATATTTACAGTCGACAATGAAAAATAATAATATCTCAGAGATCGGAATAATTCTGTTCGACTGAATTTATCATTATCTGCAAATTTAAGGGATCAACGAATGGTCGAAGTAAATTTGAATAAGGGACTAAAACAAATAAAATTTCTTTTATTTTGCGAGAAAATTTAAGATCGAAAAGCAGCCCCCTGATTAAAAAAGGTTGGGCATCATTGTCCTAGATTTAGGATATATTATGAAAACAAAATCACGGCAACTCATCAACTAATTTAAAATCATTATTGATCGGAAAAACACGTAACATTCGAATTGGGGTTTGCAATACAAAATCTGCAAAATCGAAATATCCAGATGTGTGGAAACTAAGTTCGGTTCTGTCTTCACCAACATTAGTAGCTCGAATGGTGATACTTATTGTAAATCTTTGTTAATAGGTATGAATTCGACTTGGACGAGTGGAATAAAAAATAAACACATGTGAAACATTGCATATTACGCAAATGAGAGTGTTTTACTTTATACTCAACTAAATAGCGAAAAAACTTGCATATTGATTTTTTAAAAACCATTCATCAAATTGACACACTGACCGTTTAAATCCAGTGGCGTAGTGCGCGTTTATTATTGCCGGCCGCCTGAGTAAAAAAAAATCGCGAGTTTAGTCTCTAAATGAGTTTTGAAAAGGTGCTCAAGTATGACGGCCAATGTCTGATTCGGAAGAAGATGTTGGTGTGGAGAGACAGGTTAAGATTTCGCTGGTTGGCGAATCGGCCACAGGAAAAGTAAGTATGATTTGTCTTATTTTTAATTTACGTTTTTAAATCAATATTTTTTAAAACAATATTTTTTAAATTCTGCTGTAAGGGAAGATGGGGTTGGTAGAGACGCTTTCAAATTCGATTTTTATTTTCAAAGTTACACAATTTGTGCCTGTTATAAGTGTATCTTTATCAAACAGCGTACCATTAATTGATTTCAATTGTTAAAACTCCATTACAATATAGTTATAATAGCGTAGCATTTATTTTCGTAATTATAAAATATAGTTTATCTCTATCAAACTAATTCTGATGGTGTTTTGCCGAAACAGCTATCAAGAGTGTTTTATAATTCTTGTTAAACTAAATACTTTGCTGTTTTAACCTCATAAGCATGCAAAATTTAAAAAAATCATTCCAAAGCTTTTTTAAATATTAAAATGAAGTTAGGAAATATTCATAATCTAAGCATCTAATTATCATACAAAAATAAGACAATAGTTGCGATTATAAATTAAATTTCTCGAAGAATACTCACTTTTTAATTAATTAAGATTTTAAAATCTCATTTAATTTGTGAGGTTTGTCAACTCTAGGGCGACGTTGTATATATTCTCGTCTTCCCTCGTCTGATCTTGAATTTTATAACGTAATTACTTACGCTCATTCCAATTTTGTTTTTGACTATGACCTTCTGGTATTTCTGGACATTATTTTGATACACATAATAAAGCATTTTTTTTTTTAAATCAGTTGACCTTTCCGTCACCTTTTTTATCTTTGAATTTTTTGAAAGATTAAGTCACATTTTGATAAGCATTGTTTGTAAAATTCATTTATATTTCAGATTATATTAAGCTATCGGCTTTCTATGGTTCAATTCTAAATTTCAATACAAAAATATTTTTTTAGCATTTTTGTTAGATATTTGTGTAAAATTATTCCATTTACTATTATGTACTGTTACTTGTTTTAGAGTATGCTATGCGCGCGTTACGTAGGCCTGCAGTGGTCCGGTGTCGCGGCACCCACCCAAGGTGCAGAGGTCCTCCTGGGGGAGTGCACGGTGCGTCCCGCCAGACCTCCTGTACCTATAAAACTATGTGATGTTGCTGGTGGAGCGGGGGCCACAACCATGCTATCAAACTACCTGTATGCCTCGCATGTAGGTTTATATTTGATTTTTATTTCCTCATCTTCTATTTGGATAAAGCTTTTTTTTTAATTTTTTTTGGTAAACATATTGATGGCTTAGTTCCATAGTGCTACAACTAGAAAATGTTAGTTTTGAAATATGGCTGATATTACTTCCATTTCTGGCCCAGATTTTTTGCTTTCATCGGTGGGCTCGTGGTACTCTATTTGCGTTGATTCCAGGGAGGGAATTGAGCCAAAATAGAATTTTACACTCAATATTATATGGCTACCGATTTGTTTGTTTACAAATATTATCCTTCTTACAAAAATCTTTTGCGTTTGCATCAAATAATAAATTAATGTGACTGCCATAAATCATTATCTGTGTAGTATCTATATCCAAAGAAATAATAATATTCATGAGAATGGCAATAGATAATACATGACAAGATACTTTGCCATAAGGGTATGAAAAAACTAATCATAGCGTTAATAGAACTTCATTTGATGTCTTTTATATCTAACCTCTACTCCCACCCATCTGTGTCTAATTATTAATGAACCGTTTTTCTTTTTTCAGATAATAATTTTAGTGTATGATGTCACAAACTTATCAAGCTTTGAAAGATTGGAGTACTGGCTGGAAATGGTCAGGAGCATATTTATAGATGAGGAAGTCCAGCCTCTGATGGCCATGTTTGGAAACAAATGTGACTTGGAACACCAGAGAGCTATACGGATTTCGAGTGCCCAGAACTTTGCTAAGGAAAACTTTCTTAACAATTTTACTGGATCGGCTCGTACCGGAGAAAATGTGGGTTGTTATTTTCGACAGTAAATTTGAAAAGACAATATAATGCAACCAAATTTACAAATTTTGTTTTAATATATCATCAGTAATTTTCTACAACCTCGACAATATGTCACTACCTGTAGTTTATTTTCAATATAAAATTAAATTAAAATGGATAACTTTTTGATTCCACCTTTACAACTCTTTTATGTTTAGATTACTTAAAAATTTTTTAATAACAAAAGAAAATTTGATAACATTGTTATTCCACTGATTGTGTTACATGTTTTGCCTCTTTGTTTATATATCTTATATCTTCAGTTTGAAGATATTTTTCAAAGAGGCGAAACAAGTGTCAAATTTTTTAACACAAACTGTGAAATAACAGTTATCAATATTTTTACAATGTTATTTTACATAAACTAAACGTAAAAAAATCTTTTAAACATATTGTATTGACTATACGTTTTATTGTTTTAGGTTAATGCCACTATAATATCTTTGGTCTCCCAGATTCTTGGTATACCAGTCAGCAGGTCAATCTACAATTCCACGGTTGTTAAGGCGGAGCTGGCTCAACAAGCTAAAAATCCAATTGTTGAAAAGAAAAATAAAATAAACAACAATTTACAGCCCAAAAATTTGCCTGCTTCTTCAAAAAAGAGTAAAAAGCCCATCGCCAGTCAGGAAAGCGTGGGTGAGGATAATAATGAAGTCACGAAAAAAAGTAAAGGCAAAAAAAATATCAGAAAACTCAAAATGAAGGCGTCGTCATCTGCCGTTTGCGTATTGCAATGATTGTTAAAATTTATGAGAAATAAAAATTATTATATCTTACATAATGTTATATAATATATATGTTATATTAAGAGATTTTTTTCAATGTTTAATTTGTATGCTGCTTAAACATTACATTGTAAATTTTCATGTTTGTTTTTTAACTTGCTTACACAATAAAAATATGTAGATTATAAAGATCTAAAAATTGTAGGTATCTTTATATGTATGATAAGATCTAATGGTTAAAAATGATTTTTTTACCATTTTCAAAATATTTTGAATAAATAAAATTGCATTTATTTTGGTAAAACTCTATTCAATATATTGCTGACAGTTGCTATATCCCATTTCCATCTTTTTATCAACTTATTAATTCCCATGGCTTTGATGCTAAAGATAAATCAATGAATGATTTTACCTGTGCTGTTGTACTATTTTTTTTTCCATTTAAATATTTTATAATGTCCTTCATTCCATTTAATTTGTGTTGGGTCAATATTGCCATGTGTGGTCAAGTATTGAAAATTGATGAGGACCCCAGGCATCGTATCGTGAAACCATACCCATATGATGCAAACACCTCACTACGGTTAAATAATAGACTTCAATCTTCAACACAATCTTCCTGGTTTTTTGGTATGAAACAGTGTCAATTATTGCCTTTAAATTGTTACCATCCGGCTTTAAAGGTTGCCAGGCTCGTAGCCAATAAAAATTCCCCATATCAAAGTTAGTTTTGCTAAGTGTCATCTTCTTCATATACATCGCAAATGTTTTTGATTGTCATGGTTGCGGTATTGCTTTCATGAAATTCATGATGTAAACGATGATGTAAATACACATAATGGGAAGACATTTAAAAAATACATAAGAGGTTGCTAGTGACAATGTAAAAAACTGAATAGAAAGTAAGGGGAGGCATCCTTAAAACAATATAACTGAGTAAAAGCATCAGTTCAGAGATAATAATAAAATAGTTGGCATCCTAGAGAAACATCAAAACGTTTGCGTCTACCATTATATTGTATTTCATAATGTGACATTAGAAGATGTGGATGAAATTGAATTGTTTTTACCATGTCTGCTTCTTATTAAGAGCCTCCTACCGATCTTTTTGCTTCCCCACAAATCATCCCACCGTACCTCTACAGAATACTTTATATAAGTGGTCATCTTGCTTATTTGGAGACACATAAGCTTATGATTTTCAACTCTATTGAAGAAGTTTTGAAGAGATTTCTGCGAGCCATATGTTTATTTGTAAAAAAAATATTTTCTGTAAATAAATTAAATAGTTCAAACACGAATGCCTTCTTTTGTGTGAGAATCTTTCTTTGGAGAGGAAAATAAAATCGTCAGCATTGTCAATAAGCTCAGCTAGTTCAACAGATTTATCAAAAGTGTAAAATATGATCATGTAAACAAGAGATACTATAACTATATTTACTGAATTATATACCTACCTAAGATTTGTTACCTTTTTTAAAAAATATGTATTTACACATCTACAGTGAAATTTCGACATTACGTTCACAGAATGCAAATTATTCTTCTATTTATGTGTAATTTTTGCTGTTTGTCTTAATTTTTAAATCGTGTTTAATTGGAATTATTTAGAAAAAATACCAGTTTTATATAGATGTTATTTTCTCAGTCATCTTTATATATGCGTTCAGGCTATCAAATCATTTGAGCCGAATTGTTATTTCACGTTTATTTTATATCTGATTACGTTGACTAGTTGTAGTATTTTGTATCAACTATTTTTTTATTCACTGCAATATATTATAACAAAAGAAGTTATGGAGTGATTTTTTTAACTAAACAAAAAATTGAGTTAACCTCACCTAGAATTTTATGTAATATTTCATTAGTTTTAGTTTTATGTAGGTGTCAGTAGCAAGTCAAATTGGATGTTAATTTTAAATGAAAACATGTGTATGTAGCTTAGAAAATTCAACCGTTAAATGTTTTTTATTACTTTCAAAAACGTTTTATCGAGGTTTCACTGTATTTAATTAATGAAATTGCTTCATTGAATATAACTCTTTTATTGTTACAATGTTGTTTTATTTTCATCACAGAAAACTATCAATTGTTACTTTATACTTATTAGTTTTTGCCACACCTGCTCAATAGGTTAAAAAAAATCAGGTTCATGAAAGTAAGTGATTCACTAACTTCAAGAAGGGTTGTGATAGATTTTTACTTTCCAAGTTAAGTCATGTAAGAAGTAACCCACATAAAATTAAACTTGATAACATTGTTACTCCACTTGTTGCGTTACAAATTGTGAGACATGTTTCGCCTCTTTAAGAAGCAACATCAGACAGAACATCGCAAGGCTTACGAATAAACTGAAAGTTTAAAGCTTTTTCGTAAACCTAGCGATGTTCTTCCTGATGATGCTTCTCAAAGAGGTGA